>PVLD010009650.1:0-75682 GCA_004027595.1 Dinomys branickii
GATGAAATCTCGATGTTGTTTTTATTTGCATTTCTCGAATGACTAAGGATGTGGAACATTTTCTCATATATTTATTTGCCATTTGTATTTCTTTGAGAATTGTGTATTCATCTCAGATGCCCATTTCTGGATTGGGTCTTTGAATTTGGACAGGTACATGTTTTTTAATTCTTTGTATGTTCTAGATAGAAGACCTTTGCCTGAGGGGCAGTTGGATAAAATTTTTTCCCAATGTATGGGTTTTATTTTCACTCTCTTGGTGACTTCTTTTGATGTGCGGAAAAACATTTCAAAAAGAGGAGATACAAGTTGTTTATTCTTTGAAATATTTATTGTGCACTTTGGTTTTTTTGTTCATGAACTCTCTGCCTACCCTTATGTCCTCAAGATTTCTGTCTACTTTTTCTTCTAGTAGATTTAGTGTTTGTGTTCTTATATTTGGATCTTTAATTCATTTTTACTTTAGTTTGGTACATGGTGATAGACATGGATCTAGTTTTAGTCTTTGGCATCTGGAGAGCCAGTTTTATCAGCACCATTTATTAAGGAGGCTTTCTTTCTTCCAGTGAACATGTCTGGCCATCTTGTCAAAGATAAGGTGACTGAGTGTGTTTATAGTTGTGTCTACATCTTCTAATCTGTACCATTGATCTTCAGGTCTGTTTTTTTTTTTTTTTTTTTTTTTTTTTTTTTTTTTTTTTTTTTTTTTTTTTTTTTTTTTTTTTTTTTTTTTTTTTTTTTTTTTTTTTTTTTTTTTTTTTTTTTTTTTTTTTTTTTTTTTTTTTTTGCCAATACCATGCTGATTTTAATCACAGTAGCTTTGTAGTATAATTTCAAGTCAGGGATTGTGATTCCACCTGACTTGTCTTTGTTGCCTAGGATTGCTGTTGCTATTCTAGATATCTTCTGGTTCTAGGTGAATTTTATAAATGTTTTCTCTAGATCTGTGAGTATTCTAATAGTATGTTAATTGGGATTGCATTGAATCTGTACAATTTTGGGAGTATGGCCACTTTCACAATGTTGGTTCTTCCTATCCATGAGCAAGAAATATCTTTCCTTTTTTTTTTTTTTTTTTTGTCGGTACTGGGGATCGAAGTCAGAACCCTGAGCTTGCTAGGCAGGCGCTTATTCCACTGAGCTATATCCCCAGCCCCTATCTTTCCATTTTCTGAAATCTTCTTCTATCCCTTTTTTCCAGAGTACTGTAATTTTCACTGTATAGATCTTTTACTTCTCTTGTTAGATTGATTCCTAAGTATTACATTTTTTGGATGTTATGAAAGGTGTGATTTCACTAATTTCTCTCTCAGTCCATTTATTGTTTATGTACAGGAATGCTATTGATTTTTGAGTGTTGACTTTGTATCCAGCTATGCCACTGAGTTTGATTATTAAATGTATAAGCCTTTTGGTGGAGTTTTTAGTGTCTCCTATACAGAGTATCATGTCATCTGTGAATAATGATAATTTCACTTTTTCCTTTCCTAATCTTATTTCTTTTGTTTCTCTTTCTTGTCTGATTGCTCTGGCTAATACTTCTAGAACTATATTGAATAGGAGTGATGACAGCAGACATCCCTGTCTTCTTCCTGATTTTAACGTTGCTTTCAATTTTTGTACATTTAGTATGATGTTAGCCATTGATTTGTCATAGATAGCTTTGATCAAATTGAGATAAAGACCATCTATTCCTATTTTTGTAGGGCTTTTTATCACGAATGACTGTTGGGCTTTATCAAAAGCTTTTTCTCCATAAATTGAGATGATCATGAGACTTTTGTCTGTGGCTCTGTTGATATGGTGTATTACACTAATTGACTTGTGTATGTTGAACCACCCCTGCATTCCTGGAATGAATCCCACTTGATCATGGTGTGTAATCTTCTTGAGAATTTCCTGCATTCTGTTTGCTAGTATTTTATTTAGAATTTTGCATCTATATTCATCAGGGAGATTAGCCTGTAGTTCTCATTTTGGTGAGGTCTTTCTCTGATTTTGGTATCAGGATAATACTTTCCTCCAAGAATGAGTTAGGGAGAATAACTTTCCTTTCAATTTCATTAAAGAGTTTGAGAAGAATTGCTCTTAAATCTTCTCTAAATTTCTTGTAGAATTGAGAGGTGAATCCTTCAGGACTTGGGCTTTCTTCATTGGCAAGGTGTTTATTACATTTTCAATTTCACTAGCTGATACTAAGTTTTTCAGGATTTTTTAGGTCGTCTTCATTCAGCTTTGATAATTCATATGTATCTGGGAATCAGTCCATTTCCTGTGTGTTTCCCATCCTATGAGAGTAAAGATTTTCATAGTAGGTATTGATGATCTTCTGAATTTTTACAGGATCTATAGTGATTTCATCCCTTTCATTCTTTATCGCATGGATTTTAGTTTTTTCTTTCTTTTTTTGATAAGGTTGGCTAGGGGTTTATGAATTTTATTTATTCTTTCAAAGAACCAACACTTTGCTTCATTAATTCTTCGTATTATTTTCTTAGTCTCCATTGCATTAATTTCTGCCCTGAGCTTTATAATTTCCTGTCTTCTTTGGGCTTTGAGTTTGACTTGCTCTTCTTTTTCTAGAAGTTTGAAATGCAGCATAATCTAGTTTATTTGTGCTCGTTCTGTTTTCCTGAGGTGGAAACTCACTGCTATATATTCTCCTCTGAGGACTGCTTTCATTGCATCCCACAGATTCCTGTAAGTTGTATCTGTATTTTCATTTGATTGGAAGTAGTGTTTAATTTTCTCTTGAATTTCACCCATTGGCTGTTCAGGAGGATGTTATTTAATTTCCATGTTTTTATGGAGCTTTTGTGATTTCTTTTGTCATTAATTTCCAAGTTCATTGCACTATGGTCTGATAGTATGCATGGGATAATTTCAATTCTTTTGCTTTTACTTAAACATGTTCTATGTGCTAGCATATGGTCTATTTTAGAGAACATCCTATGTGCAGCTGAGAAGAATGTGTGTTCTGATGTTGTGGGGTGGAATATTCTGTAAACATCTACTAGGTCCATTTGTTCACAAGTTTGCTTTAGTTCTTTTATTTCTTTGCTGATTTTTTGTCTAGTTGATCTATCTCTTTGTGTCAATGTTGTGTTAAAATCCCCTGTTATGATTGTGTTGCTGCTTATTTCATTTTTCATATCTGTTGATATTTGCCTTATATAGTTGGGTATTCCCATATTTGATGGATAGATGTTTATGATTGTTATCTATTCTTTTTGAAGTTTTCCCCTAACAGGTATGTAGTGACCTTCTTTATGTCTTTTGATCATTCTTGTTTTGAAGTTCACATTGTCTGCAAACAGAATACCTATACTCACTTTTTTCTAGGTTCCTGTTAAATGGAGTATTGTTTTCCATCCTTTGATTTTCAGTCTGTGAATTTCCCTTTGAGTTAAATATGTTTCTTGTATACCGCACATTGTTTGATTTTGTTTCTTGTTCCATTCTGCCATGTTGCTTCTTTTGATTGGTGTATTGAGACCACTTACTTTGATGGTTATAACCAATATGTAGTGGCTTATCTTTGTCATGTTATTTTCCTGTTGTTAGTTCCTCCTTCTTCTCTCTGTTTAATTGCTTCCTCTGCTTGTTGTTCTTTTCTGTTGTTGCTCTTGAAGTTTTGGTCATTTTTATATCTTTCTAGAATATCTTTCAGTACTCTTTTAGGGGTGTTTTGGCACTCATTAATTTCTTCAGCTGTTCTTTATCATGGAACTATTTTATGTCTATTAATTTTGAATGATAGTTTTGTAGGGTACATCAATCTGGGTTGGAAGTTGTTTTCTTTCAGGGCCTGAAATACTTCACTCCAAATTCTTCTTAACTTGATGGTTTGTGTTGTGAAATCTGCCATGATTCTGATGGGTTTTCCTTTATAGGTGATTTTTTTTTATCTAACAGTTTTTAATATTCTATTCTTTTGCTGGATATATGGTATGTCTGGGTGTAGTTTTATTGTGGTTATGGATAGTTGGAGTTCTGTATGCCTCAGTTACTGTATATCATATTCTTTCTCCATACTTGGAAAATTTTCCACTATTACTTCAGCAAATATTCTTTTTATGTATTGATTTACTGTTTCATTGATATCTATTAGTCTTACATTGTTTCTATTTGCATTGTCTTGCAGCTATTGAATTGTTATTTTCTGGTTCCTTGTTATTTTTAAGAAATCCTTCATTTCACTATTGTTAGCGGCAATGCTACCTTCAAGGTCTGAAAGTCTATCTTCAACTTCTTTCAAGTGGTTTTTCCAGCGTTCAATAGAAGTTTTGATTTCCTGGATATTTATTTGAGTCTCTTTCATGCATTCTAGTTCTTTCCTATATTGTTCATTCAACATTTCCATCATTTTTCTATGCTCTTCTTTTTTTATAACTACTATTTTTTTTACTGAGGATTGAACTCAGGACCTTGTGCTTGCAAGGCAGGTGCTTATTCCACTGAGCTATATCCCCAGCCCCTTCATCTTTTTTAAAATATATGTCTTCTTTAGATGTGCTGAGCAATTCTTTCATTATTGTTGTCAGTTCCCTTGTTACCTGAGAGATTATTTCTGATAAGATTTCTTCTATGGCCTGTTGAAGTTGTTTCTTTACTTCAGTTGCAATCATTTCAGAAATTTCAGGTGTATGACTTCCATGCTCTTCTATGTCAGTGTCTCCTGGACTTGTTCTGTGTGGGGTGGAGTTCTGAGACTGAGTTTTGCTCTTTTGTGCTATCATTTTGCATGCCGGAGGTGAAGCACCAAGCCTCATTCTTCCGGAGAAGTTCACCAAAAGTCTCTAGGGTCCCTAGTTTTCCTGGGTGTTAGACCTGCCCTGCGATGCCTGCTGAATGTGAGCCACCCAGTGTGGTATCCCCAGGAAGTTGATGGAGCACATGGCTCAGATGAAAACTGTGATGGTGGTGGAAAGTGTGCTGCTCGTTCTGGGTTCCCCAGGAAGTTGATGAACTGCAATCATGGCGGAACACAGGCTGTGAGGACTGGGGTCCCTAGGCAGTTGGTGGAGCATCCCTGTCTCTTTTGGGCCTCACCCATGAATCACAATAATGGTAGAAAGTGAGCCTCAAGGACTGGGATCTGCAGGCAGTTGACTGAACTGGTGCCAGCCCCCACCGTGAACCACAATGGCAGCCAAACACAGGCTGCTGAGATCAAGGCCCCCAAGCAGTTGGCATACAGCATGTGAAGTTCAGTCATGAACCATAATGGTGGCTGAATGCAGGCTGCCAAGAGTAGGGTCCCCAGGTAGTTGATTTAGCATGTGGTGCTCATCTGTGGACCACATGGTGGCAGATTGCAGGCTGCCAGGTCCAGAGACCCCAGACAGTTGATGGAGTGACCCTGTCTCTTGGCTGAGAGTTTCTTTCCCCTATATCAAAAGAATTTGTCAAGAGAAGTGCAAAAGGTAGCAAAATTTTATGTTTATTAAAGGCATTAAGTGTAGGAAAACAAGTATGCTCTGCAGAGTGAGTACAGGCCAATTAAAAGTAGGAATAGAAGTACATTTTACAGAGTGCAGAATGGGCCACTGGAAGAGCTTACAATAGCCATGAGGTCAGTGGAGGTGATCTTGTACATCCCCCCACCTCTCAGGCTGTCCTCAGATCTAGGCTATCCTATCAAAAAATGGCTTGGCCTCATACAAGAAGAATTAAAAATAACAGTTTTTGACTGGTCCCAGGTGCAGGGCTTGGGGACTGTTTTTCTGTACATGTGTTCTGGCACTCCATGATTTACAGTGATGCCAAGTTGCCCATCTGGCTTGCCATGTCCTAATCTCCTGCTTCATTTCCTCCTGAGAGATATAAACCCTCATAATTCTTTATGGAATGATGGGGTGTGGCAATATCTGTCTTTATATAGCCATTTCCAGCTGGAAAGAGCTATAGACCTACCTACCTGGGATCATGTTCTCTCCAACTACCTTGGCTCACTGGGTTGAAAAACCTGTCAGAAGACAATAAGAAAGAAGCCAGTGCCTATATGTGAAGATTGGTTAAACTGTCTGTTATGGTTTAGTGTCTGGATGTCCCTCCAAAACCTCAGACAGTCATGGGATGGGCTTCTAGAGTTTATAATTGATTCATGATCCAATGTTGGGACTATGGGAATGAGTGCTACACCTGCTCTGGGGCAGTGAGTTTGCATACCGTGTAAGGGAGGGAAAGAGGCTGCTTGCCACTCCTCCCCTTGTGCTCTTGTTGTTTTTGCTATCTTCTGCCACCATGAACTGTTGCCTTCTGCCATGTGCCACTCTGCCTTGGAGCCAGCCAAGTATAGACTGAAACCTCCACCAACTGTGAGCTAAATAAACCTTTCCTTCCTTAATTTTTGGTGTCAGGTATTTTGTTTCAGCAATAAAAAGAAAGTAACCAAGATGCTGTCTGTTGAAAGGGAGAAAGTTTGGTGAATTTGTCAGGAGAATCAGGGGCTGCAGTCTAGATCACCCTCTGAAGCCTGGAATGCATAAACTTTATTATTAGGTTGAGAATTTAGAGCTCAAATGTGAATAGGAGCAGACTGGAATATTTTCTGGTCTGTGTTAAAAGGTGGACACTGTCAGTTCCATTAACTAGAGATCCAACTTTTATTTCCACTCTTTCTATGAAGAAAACATGGGCAACGAGGGATATTAGACAGATTATGAAAAACTTGGGAGCCCCCTATAGCTCTACCAAGATTACCCATATTATAAATCTAATTAAAAACAAGAGTTCTAATACAAGTACCCATTTAAACTTTGTTTAATCAGAGATAATTCATGATGGTACTTACCAGGAGTAGTACTGGAGTCTCGCTTTTTGAAGAAGAGCCTCAGGTTTTCCAGAGGTTCACAGGAACAGCTGTCTTCTTTCAAGTGGTACCTGTTGTGATCTGACAACTACCAATCAACTTTCAATGTCCTTCTTGGACAAAGCTAGTTCCATCAGTGAACCACATTTCTTCAGGATCTTGAAGGGTAAAGACCTAGAATTCAAAGTTATAATACAAATTTACAGTGATTATGGGATTGGCAAAAAAGGACATGTGGCTCAGTGGAACAGAAGAGATGATGCAGAGACAATTCCAGGTACATTTTTCTACCTGATTTTTGACAAAGGGGCCAAAAACATACACTGGAGGGAAAGATAGACTCTTTACTAAACAGTGCTGAGAAAACTGGCTATCTACATGCAGGATACTGAATCTAGGCCCAGATCTCTCACCGTGAGCTAAACTAAAATCAAAATAATAAAATACTAAATATTAAAACAGAAACACATAACCTGCTGCAAGATAAAATACATTAAAGTGTTGAAGATATAAACATAGGCAAGGACTTTCTGAGCAAAACCTCAATTGGATAAGAGATGACACCAAAAATCAACAAATGGGATCAAAATCAAATTAAAAATCACAGCAAAGAAAACCAACAGCATGAAGAACCTACAGAATGGGAAAAAATATTTTCCAGCTATTCCTTGGACAGAGGACTAATGTCTCAAATATATAAAGAAAATATGAGACATTTCCCCAATAAAAGAACCAGTCAAAAATGGGCAACTGAAATGAACAGATGCTTCTCAGAAGAAATACAAATGGCCTATAATTTCATGAAAAAATGTTCATCTTCTCTGACCACTAGAGAAATACAACACTGAAACAACAGCTATCATCAGGAAATCAGACAACAACAAAATGTGGTGAGGCTGTGGGTTGAGGCAGAGCCTTCTTCATTGTTGGTGGGATATAAACTAGTACAATCATTGTAGAAATTAGTATGGGAATTTCTCAAAAAACTAAAACAAGAAATTCCATTCAACCAAGGTATTCCTCTCCTAGGCATCTTCCCAAAAGAATTAAAGACATCGTATTACAGTGATACATGCATACATATGTTCGTACCAGCACAATTCAAAATGGCTAAATCTTGGAAGCAGTGTATATGTCCATTAACAGATGAACTGATAAAGAAAATGTGATATTTACAACAGAGTACTACTCCCATGAAGAAGAATATATTTGGTTATTTTTAGGTGTCTTAGTTACTTTTCTTTCTTGCTGAGACAAAATACCTGACACCCAAAGTTAAGGGGGAAAAGGTTTATGTTTAGCTCACAATTATGGAGGTTTCAGGCATAATTGGCTGGCTGCAAGGCAGTGGCACATGGCAGACAGGGAACAATCTATGGTGCCTGGGGAAGTGAAAGACAGCAAAAGCTGCAAGAATAAAAGAGGGAGCAAAGCCTCTTTCTGCCCCTTGTACTGTGTGCAGGCTGCCCACCCTGGGGCGTGTGCAGTGCTCATATCCTTAATCCCAGCATTAGTTCATGAGTGAATCGCAAACTCTAGAAGCCCACTCATCTGACTGTATGAGGCTTTGGTGGGACATCTGGACACAAACCATAGCAGTAGGAAAGTGGGCGCACCCTGAAATTATAATGTTAAATGAAGTAAATCAGACGTACCAGCTTAAATGTTGCATGATTTCTCTTACATGAGGGACCAAAAAAAGAAAGGTATCAAGTCAAAAGTTTGAGCTTCATTTTAAGTAACTAATAAAGGAGAATAAAATAAAAGGAAATAGGAGGAAGGAAACAATAATGATGAAAGCAGAAATCTAATAAACTGAAACTAGAAAAATAATATAAAATATTAATAAAACCAAAAGCTGTTTCTTAAAATACAGCAATAAAATTAACAAACTCTTGTCAGACTAACAAAGAAAAAGAGAGAAGACATGATTACCAATATTGGAAATTAAAGAAGAGATATAATTATTTTTTACCCTAAGAATATTGAGAAGTTTAGAAGAAAACATTGAACAGCTCCTTACACAAATTTGACAACTGACATGAAACAGAGCATGTTTTTGAAATATACACATAGGGGCTGGAGATCTAGCTCAGCAGCACAGCACCTGCCTGGCAAGTGCGAGGAAGTGAGTTCAATTCCTAGTACCAAAAAGAAAACAACAAAAGAAATATACAAATAACCAAAAAATAATACAAAATAGATAACCAGAATAGTCCTAGACCTATGAGAGAAATCTGTCACTAAATAAAATCACAGCTACATACAGATGGTGTTACGGACTGGTTTTCCAAACATTTGCAAAAGAAATAGTACTGATTCTATATAATGTCTTGCAGAAAATAAAAATTGAAACCCTCTTTAATTAATTTTATATGGTGAGCATTACCTGCTTCCAAAACTAGATAAAGACAGTACAGAAAAGAGAAAGACATATCACAGACCAATCTTTTCCTTAACCATGAAAAGTGTAAGAATGTAGATGCAAGAATCTAAGATATAAGAAATGTAAGATCATTCAACAAAATGCTAACAAATCTAGAAATACATAAAGATGATAACAGCTCATGACCCACATGGTGTTAATCCTGGAAATGTATATTTGGTTCAATATTTTAAAAACAATCCCTGTAATCCACCATATTAACAGATCAAAGAAGAAAAAACATGTAACTACAAACATTGATGCAGAAAGAAACATTTCATGAAACTCAACATCTGTTCATGATAAAAAATACTGAGCAAACGAACTAGAAGGGGACTTTATTAGTCATTAATGGATGTCAACAAGAATCGTAAAGCTAATGTTATATTTATGGTAAGAGATTGAATATTTCCTTACAAACAACAAAAGAAAGTTTTTACTTTCATAGTATTCGTCGCTTACATGGGGCCCTAATACATGCAAGAAACATAAAACACATAAATGTATATAGATTAGACAGTAAGAATCAAAAATATCTCTGTGTATAGATAATATAATACAGAAAACTATCTATTTATGATTGTGTAGAAAGTCCCATGAAATCTACACAAAAATATGTAGAATTAAGTGAGGTTAGCAAGATTATGGGTTACATAAATAACACACAAAAATTCATACTAACACGTGGCAGTAATGAATAAATCGAAATGGAAATAAATAGAACCATAGAAATGACCATGGCTCTAGAAAAATAAAATATTTAGTTATAGATCTAAAACTCACGTGTAGGCTTAAATATTCAACCATTGATACCAAAAAAAATGAAAAGAAGACCTAAAGAGACGTACTGCATTCTCTTAAATCTTTTGGATTGTTTCTAATAGATTGGTTGACTAAAATAAAGTGAAGATATCAATTCTCCCCAAACTGATATACAAGTTTACTGCAAACCCAAGCAGATCTTTTGGGTAAATACAGAACAGCCAATTCTAAAAATTCTAAAATGCATATGGAAAGAGAAAGGAACTGAAGTAGCCCAAACAACTTTGAAAGCAAGGGACAAAATTGAAGGACCCATGTCACCCATTTTTGAGATTCACAAACTATAGTAATTGAGATGTATAGTATTTGGTGAAGCAATAGACACATAGATTGAGATAGTTCAGGGAAAACTGCACCTCACAGATATGATCAGTGGATATTTGATCATTGTGGACATACAAGTGTTGTTTTTGTTTGGTTGTTTCTTTGGTTTGTTTTGTTTGTTTAATACTAGGGGTGGATCCCAGGGCCTTTGCACAGTGCTACATCCCTATCTCTTCAAAAGATTTTTATGTTGAGGTGGAGTCTCTCTAACTTGCTCAAAGACTTGCACTTTTGAAGAAAATTGAATTTAGGTCTGTTTGATACAAACCATAGTCTTCCTTCTACTTCCACCCTTCCCCTACTTCTTTTACATTTTTGCTGCGTAATGAATGTTTCTTGAGATGTTGTTCATGAATATTTTAAAATTAAATCTTAAGACTTTGTGTATATATGTATGTACATGTACACACACAGCCTCAAAGACAAGGAGTAGTCACCCGAGGAAGGAGAAGGGAGAGAAGAAGTGGAAAATTCTCTTTTTACAACTTTTTAGCAAAGCTACTCTGGTTAGCTCTCTGCGTTTAAGCGTGAAGAGGAGCAGACATTACAAGCATTCTGGCTCTTACTACACATACAAATCACCTCTAGTACTTTCAGTGTTGTTACTTAATATAATGGGCTGCAGCTTTGTAAAACAGACCCAGCTCTTTAACAAGTATTGACGTCAGCAGGGCCGTGGGATTGTTCCTCTCAATGGCTCAACTGCCACTAGAGCCACAGGTGTCCCCTGCATGAGGGGCACAACTGCTTTCCACTCTGCAGATCGACACGCCAGAAGCCACTCTGTCCTCAGGTCGGTGGGGATTTAGTAAGGACCTTTGTGCCTAGCTTTTTAGCAGTGTGCGTCACTTCCGGTTTGAAAAATTGGCTGGTGGGGGTGTGATTCTGAGTGTGTTTAGGTAGGGAATCATTGTTTTATCTCATTTCTCATTAGAATTTATATTTCAAGGTTAGAATTCACTTGCTTGTCTGTTAGGCATCATTGCGGTCCTTATAAGCAGGGAGATGCCTGCCTACTTTCGCTTTTGGGGTGAGACTCCGAAAGCCAACCTCTGCTCCAACTTTTTCTCGCACCAACTCTGACAGGCTGCAATACGTATCAAAATTATGAAGTCTGAATTCATATTTCAGCAAGATTTAAATTATCGGCCTTTTAATGAGGAGCAGCACCTCCCTGAGGGAAAGAGACTCCAGACAGATAAGCTTGGATGGCAACATTAAAGTAGAGATAGGCAAGAAGTAGAGTCTGTGAGGCATTGAAGGAGGCAGGGCATAGATAGAGAACCCGGAGAATGAGAGAGGTCAGATAAGAGAAGATGCTAACACCGTTTTCACTCTCTAAGAAGAAACCTACCTGATTATCACTGTACAACTTCAGGAAGGCTTTTACCAAAAAGGTAAACAAAGGGAAGCATTGGTGAGGGTGTGAAGGGAAGGGAACCCTGGCACTCGGTTGGTTGGAACTTAAGCAATTAGCGAAGCATGGAGGCTTCTAAGCAAATTAAACATAGAACTCCCATCTGATCAGCAGCCCTGTTCCCCAAAGGAATGGAATCATCACCTAGCAAAGATATCTGCATCACATGTTCACCACAACACGATTTACAACACACTCAAGATGGAAATGACTAAATTTCCCACTGATGCATGAATAACAAAGAAAAAAGGGATCTCTATCTACCATGGATACTAGTCAGCCTTTAAAAAGAGAAAGAGTTTGTCATTTGCAGCAACGTGAACAAGAACAGTATGCTAATAATCCAGATGCAGGGATAAGAATACTGCACTTCTCTGTGGTATCAAATAAATAAATAAGCACATAAGCAAATTTAATACATAGATGCATACGGAGCAGAGGTTATCCAGAGGTGGGGAAAAGGGAAGACATAGGTCAAAGGGTAGGAAGGTGCAGTAATATAAGAGGCATAAAATTAGAGATACATCTCATGCAAGGCATGAACATTGTAGTTAATAACATTGTATTGTGTACTGGGAATTTTCACATTGGATTTTAGGTACTCTACCACAAAAAAGTGAACTATATGAGATATTGGATCTGTTACTTTGTTTTATATATATACATATATATATATATATATATATATATATGTAGTGTTTACACCTTAAATATACAGAGTAAAAATAAAATGTCTTACCTGGTCCTTATAAGTTTCAGTGACATGACATGGAAATTATTTGGCAGTTGGCTACTTACTGTCTGTGTATTCTCTTGTTATCACACTTTCAGTAACGTTTGCTGAAGAGCAGGAAATATGGAAGATGTTGGGTTTTAGTGATAAAGTGGAGTGTGTCATCACTTTGAAGTTGTTTGCCTTAATTTTGTCTTTATTTACCACAAGCAAGACTTGGAAAGCTTGAAAACCCTAGATTCCTGCGCCCCCTCCATCCCCCCGGCTGTGTTTCCATGTCCGTAATGAGGTTTCCGGAAAGATCAAATTCAAATCATGTACCTGGTGTGACCAAGACTAGAATATTATCTAAAATTTGTGTAAAACTCTCATTTTCTCAGAACATGTACTAAAAGAGCCATTGAAACCCCAGCAGGTCTGATCTGCATTCTTGCAGAGGATGAAGGCTATCTTTTTGCTTTAACTGAGGTCTGTCCCTTTTGGTCCTGGAGTAACTGACCATGTCTTGGAATGGCAGGAAGCAGATGGCTGCACATGTAAAGTAGAGAGATGATTTCCTGCAAAATCTTTTGTATATATAAACTGTGTGGACCTTGCTGAGCTCAAATGAATACTTTGAAATTGCAATGACTAGGAGTTCTCTCTGCACTCTCTAGAGTAACAGTTAACTTCTAACGAATGCCACCTTCTCAGGAAGGAACTGCAACCACCAGCTTCCTGAGTGGAGGAGAGGGGCTCCTTCTCCCTGTCAGAGAAAGCAGCACCGAGGGCATGCAGATAATAATCACACATGAAAGCCCTACTTGTACCTTAAGTTCCATTGATAATGTGGCTAACAGCTTGGGCTCTGGAGTCAAATGGAGTAGGTTTGAATCCCATGAGTCGGAATAGGTTATTGACTTCTCCCATTTTAGTTTTCTCATGTGTAGAGTGAGAGAGAAGAAGAGCACGTGAAGTGCTCCAACCTATTCCTGGGACACAGTCAGGGTTAGCAAATGGCAGCCATTACTACTGCTGGGTTCATTCCTCTAGATGTTTGTTACTGTCATCATAACCTTCTTCAGTGGATAGCTCTTTTCCACATGCTCTGCAGAGCTGGAGCCTCTGCTCCAGGCAGGCTACAAGCAGAGACACGAATAAAGCATTCTAACCAGCCTAGGGCCAACACAGCAGTTAGGTTTCAGTTCAGTGGTCCAACCCTGTGTAGTTGATATTAAGTAGCTTCCTGCAAGGCTGTGTAGACAAGAATCCCAAGGTTGTTGATGGGATTAGCAGAGTCATGATTAATTGTCATTGTTTACCATGGTTATGGGAGGGAGAAGGGTAACACTCCAGATTTGCCAGCTGGGAATCAAAAGCTGTGGACCATGGCTCAGATTTTTCTCCTGCCCCTCTTCAATAGACCAGGAAAATACAACCATTCTTCTTCCAGTCATACTACAATTGTAACACCTCTGATATTAAAGGACATTCTCATTAGTAGCAGGGTATAACCTAGTTCAAGAGCAAGTGCCGAAAAATGATTTTGCTTTGTTTTAATTTTGTCCAGGGCTTCATAGCTTCCTTCTGGGCAAACTATTTGGCTGGTATACATCATAATTTGGTAACATGGTGGTCCTCTCTTCACCAGTAAGGACAAGAGTGGCTTATATTTTCAGACCACTTAATTTGTAAAATGCCCTTACCTCCATTAAGATACTTTATATTCAACAATTCGGCATGCGCTAAGCACAAGAGGAATGAAGCCAAACTGGTGTGGGTATTTCTGAAGTCTCATTTCAGCTCATTGATGATTCTAGCACATATGTTTTGTTTCCAAAATGCTGGTGTTTCACTTCGAGTATAATAGCATCTGCCCCTTGCTCTGAGCCTTCCTCTGGTTTCTTGACTCTAATTTATTTTCCTTTCATTTATGATTCTTCTCCATGTCATACATGTTTGCCTGTTGTTAAGATATTGCCCTCATCTTGTGCAGCATGCCCAAGTATTTCTTCTGTGAGTCACTTATAAATCTCAGGGCCAATTCTCTTCCCAAGACAAAATGCCAAAGCTAAGATTAGTTCCAGTTTTCCATTAATGATTTCAGATTCTTAAGGTTTAGAAACCCCTAAAGGCTTCACAGATACCAGAATGCCCACCTGGTGGCCTGTGTAGAAGGCAAGCTCTCTATTCTTTTTGATACCAAAGGGTTGTTTTCCAGTCCTCCTAGATAGCTTCTGCTTCACAAATGTAATCTATTTTCTCCCACTCATCCAGTCTCAAGAGATTTGGAACTATTTTGCAATAAAAGATGTGTAAGTTTGACCCTCTCTGCCCACGCTGCTCCCCGTTCAAATGGTTGAGTCAGTATTTCCTCTTTCCCTAATTCAGCAATGGTCCAGATGGTTTTGTCTGATAGACTAAGACTCAATTGAGTGACCTCCTTTCTGATTATGAAAAATAACAGGGCAATTATTTAATTAATAGAATCAAAGGAGTCTGGCGAAGCAGATAAATTAAGACTCTTTTATAGAAATATTTTGGGACAATTCCACACAAGAGTGATTTGTTTCCATTGTGAAACTTTAAATTACATAATAGAGAAACTATGTTTTACCCTCCATTAATTGTATGGTAACCTATCTGAGTCAATGTTCTTTAGGTGAAGAAATAAAAAATATGACTACTTTCACAAACCTAAGAAAACAACTATTTAGGCCACATGACCTAAATTGTCTCTTATATAATTGTTTTTGCTGAGTTAGAGCCTGGTATTATAACATCAGTTTACATTAAAATGTATTATAGGAAACAACCATATGAAGTGAAACCATATGAAGTGAAATTAAAATTTTCACTTTTAATGAGTAGATGTGATTTGGATATTTCGTCTACCTTGACTCAGTGTCTCTCTATAGTATCCCACCTGAGACATTTTATAAAGAACTAAGTTCCATGACAACTAGGGCTTCTCTTAAAGAACCGATACATTTTCTCCTCAAGGAAAATGATAATTGATCAAGTATCTCTTTTATGTTGTGTTTGGGGCTGTTGTAAGGAAGCACAAAGCTATGTGCTTCCATTTGAGTGTGAGACTGAACATGCACAGTTGGAGCTGGAGGTGGCTTAAGCAACACAGACATGCGCCTCACTAATCAGACTTGAGAGGGTGATCACCGGCGTTGGAGGAGCTGCTCACTGGTGTAATCGATGTATACTGTTTCTTCTGGTTTAGCTTTTGTCCAGAGTAGTGATGCCCCCTGTCATCTGGCTGCTGCCCAAAGGGCAGGCCGTATGCTCAGATTTATGTTAAAGGAAGAGACGGGGTGAATCAGCACATTTTCTTCTCCCATCCTATCTTGTAAGGAAAAAAGCTTTTCCAGAACTAATCTACTTACATCTCATTGTCATTTCTGGATCACATCAGAATCCCACAAAAGAGAGATATTAGCAAAAAAAGAAGTGGGAAATTGGTAGATGATTATTGTAGTTTTACCAGTATATTTCCCATGGTTTATATTTATGAATATTCTCATGGACAACTTAAATCTACGGAATTGAGAAAAGTTCAACAAGCAGCCCCTATGTTTTCTCTGCAAGCTTAGCTGCTAGTTATCAAACCTTATTCAGTTGGAAAACTGAATAAGACAGTAATGATATAAATTGATAATATATGACACCACCAATTCTTTTTTTTTGAGAGAGAGAAAAGGTCTCTCTATGTCATCTAGGCTGCTTTAAACTCACTGTGTAGCCCAGGATGGCCTGAGACTCACAGAGATCCTCCTGCTTCAGCCACCAAGTGCTGGGATTACAGGCACACGCCATCTGCTCGTCCTCATACGCCAGTTACTGAAGAAACACCAAGAGAGTGGTCTCAGTAGTACATTCTGGAGCATCCCACTCCAATATGGGATGAATAGGATGGATTTTGAAGAGTAAGAGAGGTATGGTGAAGTCGGACTAAGGAATGAAAGGAACAACCGAATCTCCTTTCCTCATTAAACTATATGTGTTTTAACAATGTGATCTTTATTGTTTGAAAACACATTTGCCATCTATAACTGAGAGATACTTTTGGACTTTAGAGATATTTTTAGGATCCATCATTCATTAGCTTCCTGAAAATCAGCAGTCCACAGAGAAGCTAAAAATAGCATGAAAAGAAACAAATACAAATAGGGACCTGACATAAGAATGTCTACAAGGCAGAGAATTTGGAAGAAGACAATTATCATAGCATTCCCAATTTTCTCTGGGTCTATGTTTATAAATATTGTCATAGAAGACAAGTCCTCAGGGGAGGGAGGACAGCATGGAATGCACTCAACGACCTAGGTCCAATTCTAGCTGACATTTACTAGCTGTAATCTTGGACAAACTGTTTAATATCTTGAGTCCTGACTTTTCACACCCATAAAATGAAGGTGATCATTTCTTCCACATGGATTAGTAGAGACTATATAACCTAATATTCTAGAAATATTTGTGTAAACTTTGATAACAAATAACAAATGATACTTTATTTCAGCAATAGGCTTCTTTATATAGAGCAGATTACTACTCTGGTGCCAAAATGTCCATGTGGTAACTCAGTTCAGTAACTCCCACTGACTTCATGCTTGGTGCTAGGCCAGGGTCAGTAAGAATCCAAGGGCCTCTGAAACAGCACACAAAGATCAGTTCTTCCACAGGTTGGCCACTCCCTTTCTAGGGGCTGTTGCATTAAAGAAAATTCTGAGATGTCAAGATTAGGGAGATGCATTCCAAGTATGCAGACAATATTAACTCAAGTAGGTTTCATACCCAAATTAAAAGCAGGTTTACAGAAGGGCAAGTTCTTAACTTTCTGTGTTGAGCAAATCTGACATCAGATCTATAAAAGTGGAATAGATCTTTGGAGAAGGATTTTAGGATAAGGACAGCATGGTGGCATTCAACAATGGTTCAACCTCTACTTGCTAGATTTCATGGAAAAGTTAAATATAATTTTGGAAAAAACAAAGTGGTGGGCACCCTGCAGCTCTCCACTGCTTACCTCCTAAAATAACTAACAGAAAGAGAAAATAGCTCATTTATATATTTTGAAGAAACAACCACATGGTGCCTAGACAGGATGTAGGAACTTTCTTCTAATCCTAGAGCTATTAATATGTAATAAGAATAAGAAAAATTCACAAGCAAGTTTAAAATAGAACTGAGAAGTTCCCCTCCATCCAATTTTTGGGGAAAGCCAGTGAAGTAGGTACTGAGTTTCTAACACTGTTGTGATAAATGTTACATGGAAACTCATTGTGCCCATCTCACTGGACCTATCCCACTAAACCAAAGAGAAATCTTAATATTGCAGACAGCATGAGATTGTGTCTGCGCATGAATCTAGCATGTTTGACTGACTGTCAGTGTCCAAAGGAGAAATTCCAGACAGGGTGCTCATTCTCCACTGACCTGATATTTAGATGAAATAAAATACTATAAGGAAAAACTCCAGATGGGAAACTGACACCACTGACCTATTAGGGTAATCATTTTGATAAATCTTAAGTGCATTTAAGCCACTGGTTTCCTGAACATCCTAAAATTTCCAATTGTGTTGCTGGGAAAGAAATAAAATTTTATATTTATTGCATTGTTCTGTGACACTCTTCATGGCTTAATAATTCTCTAGGCACCATGAAAATGAAATCAACAAGTTTTCAGGCAATGTCTAGGTTTCCAGATTGAAAGTGATTCAATCCTCACAAGCACTCCAAAGGGTAGGTGTTACCACTTTTCCACTGACAAAGTAACACCTGTATATGCTGACCAATCGACTTAAGATGGCTAAGAGATAAGAGTTCCTGTTATAAGTAGAATTCACCAGTTCCACAGTTCCTCATCCACACTCATTTCAAAGATCATTCTTTTTTCAGCATTGCATGTTGCCACTGAGTTAATAATTAAGACTACTTAACCGTACGAATATACTTATACATGTATATGCACTTTCCATTGACAGGAGGGCCTACGAAATAGCGTCAGGAGGAATTCTGGTTAATTTTTATAATTAACTGAGGGTTAACATTGTCTTTGAAATTATTTCTTAAAAGGAACCAATTTTCTCCCTTGGTTTAGCAGGTTATGATCACTACCACCAGCTTTTCCTCTGACTGTGCCAGTCTTGAGCAGCTACCTGCTGAAATGTCGCCTAACCAGAGATGCCTCCTGCGGACCACCTTTGCTAAAACAGCCCCATCACCCTCTCCCACTCTCCCTTCCCTCACTGCTGTACTCCTCACAGAACGTGCGTGATGCAGTGCGTGGTTCTGATATACACTTACAAAGCCCCTGAGGGTGAAAGCTCCATGGGAGAAGGGCCTTTACTATACCCATCTTTCCCGCAGGACGTAGACTAATCGTTGACACGTATTGCCAGGAACTTAAAGAGTGTTTCTTGGATGAATGGATGGCTGCAATTAAATATCAGTTTTAAGCACTGAGTCCAGTTACTGTAAATAGCCTGGGCTGAACCTGTATGTATGGTGTTCTACTGCCCATTACTTGGCACCTGGGGATAAGCTTATGCATAATAAAGCTGTTTCCGCCTTATGTGATTCTTCTTCATACAAATAGACAAAAGATAGTACTTTCAGTAAATTAAGACTTCTAGTGAGTTGGAGTCAGTCCACTTAGCTTTCAAGGTTGTTCTATATTGAAAGAAAGTAATTGGTTTCTTGTGTGCTGTTTTTTGCATTGTGCAGTCTTTTATCCTGAGCGTGCATCATGCAAATACTTTTACTCCTGAACAAAGAACATCAACTTTGAAAACTACTCAGTTCTAAAAAAGTCTCAATTCTTGTAATGTTCTTTACAAAGTTTCTTGAAAGATGAGTATCTGTAGAGACGTCATCCAGTGGTGGTTTACTTTCTCTCAACCTTTTTGAAAGGCTGCTGTGTGTGTCAGCACAGTCACTACCTTGCTGTGTGCCCCTGTTTAATAGTATTTTTCCCCCCTGCTTAAAAAAGTTAACCCACATGCTGTTCTGTGCCAGATGGGGTGACGATGACTGAGTGGTAAGTGGCAGGAGATGGAGAAAAATCCGTTCTGAAAAATACTAAAAAATTGGCACCTCAAATCAGGACTTTCGGAGGTGAATTCAATAAATGAAATTGTCATAACAGAGATAATGTGCCTTTTTTTTTTCCAATGTGGGAATTGAGCCCCGGGCCTAGGGCGTGGTATGGCAGTTTCTTTACCAGTGAGCTACATCCCCAGCCTTTGTGTGTCTGCCGAATGTAAAATGGGCTCCCGCTGCCTATTTTAGTTAGTAAAGCTAAATTTTATCTCTGTTTTTAGGTTGCAATTCCAATTTATTTGGAAACACTGATGAAATTTCAGAATGTTTAAAATCCTTCGAGAAAACCTCACTCTGAGATTCTGCATCAGAACAGGAGTGATTCAAGTGATTCCCAGGTTCCGCAAACAGATCACCTGGGCTCCAACCCTGGGTACCTCTGGGCAAACTTCACTGTGGCTCAGAGGCCTCTCGTGGGTCCGTCCTAGGTGCTTAGACAGTCTGTCCGGTTATGTCCTAGCTCCCTCTGGACCTCCGTTATGGCCACTCTTCATTTTCTGTGCTTGTATTTCAGGGGGATTCTGGCTGAGGCCCCTCGGAAATTGTACCCATATCGTCGTGCACCTCGAATATCCATCCCGCATGTGCCCCTGGCCTGCTCTTTTACTTCTCTGGGACCTCTGCTCAGCCCTGCCCTCCTCAGACACACCTTGTGACAATATCTTTCTAATGTAGCACCTCTCTGTTGTTGTCTGCCTCCTACTCATTCCGTCTTTACCCCAGCTCTTGTCCCCCTGAGTTTGTATCAGGAATGTAGCTCTTTCCTGCCTGAGGTGCAGACACCCCATCTCATCTCTACGTGAAGCATACAAAGTTATAAATGTTGCTTTGCCCAGGGTGGAGCACCAAGGTCTTGAATAGTGACTCAAATATAGTAGATGTTCAATAAATACTTACTGAGTGTGGGGATGCATAAGGTACCTAAGTTGTTCCCATCAGAGTCACTTTCTCACTGATTTGGAAAAAGGCCCCCAAAGACTAAGTCAGTAGTAGAGGCTAAGTTATGAAATCTTAAGCATTCCAGAAGCTGAGGTTTAAATGTTGGGAAAGTAATTTCAATGTTGGGAAAGTAGGCAAAGGAGTAAGTCAAGAAGAGAAAGAAGCTTTAAATACCCCCATTTTCAATTCTCCGGTACTGCTGATTCTCTACTTTAAAAAGTCTTGAGGGCTGGGGATATAGCTCAGTGGAATAAGTGCTTGCCTAGCAAGCGCAGGGTCCTGAGTTCGATCCCCAGTACCGCCAAAAAAAAAAAAAAAAGTCTTGAGTACGCTTCTGTTTCTTTCAACCATAGAAACACTGACTAATACAGAGGCAACATAAATTGAACCCTACATGAGATTTTGTGGTACCAGAGGGCAAAGGAATTGTTGGTTTACCTTTTTATATTCCTATCTCCAGAATTTACCATAATTATTTCTAGTATTTAGCTGATGAGTAATTAATGAGTAGAAATTTTCAATGTGAAATTTAATTCTGATAACGTGGACGCAATGTCCCCGTTCACCCCTGTGGGTGTGATACTGTTTTGTTTGCCTTACGTTTTCTCATTATGTAGCTTCTCTTGGGCTACCTCTGAATGCTCTCCTTGGTGTCCTCACGTGGGGTACAGGACAAGGTTCTTCTTCCATAGTAAAATGCTCCCTCCCCAGGCGGGGACACTCTAGAAAATTCTGGTGAAGAGAAGCGGAGCAGAGGCTCTCAGGGTGCCCGTCAGAGTGTGAATGTCTGTTACTCCGAAGTGACTAGTCCCTTCTCTTTAACACTGTCACAGGCCTTCAGCAGCCTACAGTATCTTAGAAGAGTTGGCTTAATGGCTTGTGATTGCTCACATTTTTAATCTAGAATCAATAGTCTAGCTTTAATGCCGGCCAACAAATGAAAGATTCTACTTTTTAAAATCTTTCAAAGTTATTTTCCCAAAAGAAATTAGGGCTTAGAGTGAAATACTTCATTGCAAAGTCACAAACATCATCGCATTAGGCCACCAAATCCATACACAAATCCACAACTTCACCTCTTCACGTTGTTGACCCTAACCACAATCCCTTGTAAGAAAGAATTTCATTTTGGAAGGTTGTTGGTTTTATCAAGGACCCTGTAACACAATCTTTTTGACTTCCCTTGGAAATATCTTCTGCTGATAATCCCCTCTGTTTTCTTTTTAATTTAATTTAATTCTTTTAAAATTTCATTTTCAACATCCATTGACTTACCGATACAATCTTTTCACCAAGGATGGAATTTATTTATCTTTACACTAGTACTTCTTCAGTTCCTGCATGCACTGCCATTTACATCTCATCATTTAGTATTTTTTGTATAAAATGAGCAGTCACAATGATTGTGAAACTCGTTACCCTTGCTTTGGGCTCTTGTATATCATTTCTTAATTGTTCTTGTCTCCTCTCACCGGCACCCCTTCTTTTGAGTTCACTGCAATTGCTGACTAAGAAATCCTGATCTGAATAGGACAAAAGGAGAAAATTGATATTACCTGAGCCTTTATACCCTGACAAATCATAGTCACAATTTGGAACAGTATCTTATGCTAGATGGATGCTTAGGGCCAATTATCTACACTAGCTGAAAACTAGGACAAGAACATCATAATTCAACCATTTGGAGGTTGAGGCTATTGTTTCCATTTGTCCCCACTCTCAAGAACTGTTTGACCCAAGTTGTATTTAATTTGGTTACAAAAGTGTCCAGACTTGGGGGTAGGAGGTTCCAACTTTCTAGGCGAGACAAACAAAAGCTGAAGGTAGAAGGGTGCTTTCTGCAGATGGTGATTTTGAAATCTTGAGACATGATTAAGGAGTGCACACCTAGATTTGCTGTTCTCAAGTCCAACCTCATAAGCTTCTTTCAGGAATATTCCCTTTGCTACCTCAGTAGCCTGGACTCAGTGTCACCCCACTTCTGCTGCTGTCCTGGTTGGTAGAAAAGGCCTGAGCTGAAACACTTCCTGCCTTCTTATACCAACAAACATGCAACTGAGGATTTGGTTCAGTTTGGGGTCAGTGTTCTTATGTTTAGATCTACACTGCTGTTCAACATAAATACGGGTGTGGATTGGCCCTTTGGCAACTGACTTGTGCTCTGTGAAAGCAATCTGGGTGTTTTCTTTGGCAAGTGAATTCTGGGTACTCAGGGATCTCGGGAAGGCACTGGGGAAGGCAAGCTCAAAATGAAGTGGGATAGCTGGTTTGAAGAATTGGCTGGTGGGAGGTCTCACAGGAGGATGATGTGATGACTCCAAAGTGTCATTGCTGCGTAACTGGTAGGGAACACCAGCAGCATCATCAACTCAGCATCCCTGAAGCAGTTGACCCTAATTAGGCCAGGGGCACTTTTGTGGGATGTGAAAAATCAGAGCTGGGGAGAAAGGACCTGCTTTTCTCAGGTGCCAAAAGCTGGGAAAGGAGAGACTTGGGCATTATTGGTGACCTTATTTCCTACCACAAAGGAAAAGCTGGGTCATGGTGAGAAAAGGTGAAACTGACCCACAGAGAGGTCAGAGATAGAATGAGGCAGAGAAGCTAGATGTCATTAAACTCCTGGTCCCGTTGCTCCTGAGGCCCGGAGAGACAGACGCCTCTCCCTCCCTCACACTTCCTATTCCCTCTCTCCCCTCAAACAAGACCTAGCTGGAAAAGAACAGGCCTTGAAAACTAGACATCAAAACTCCCAGCCCCAGTCTGCCTATCCTCGCCTTACCTGCCAACACCATGCTTGTGCTCAGTGGAACTCTGTAAGGCAAAGACAGGCTGATTGGGGCTGGGAGTTTTGATCTCTAGTTTTCAAGGCCTGTTCTTTTCCAGCTAGGTCTTGTTTTCAGGGAAACACAGTATTTCTTTGACTATATAAAATTCACTTTAAAAACATCCAATAAACTGCTCTTTTACTGATCTAAGCTAGATCCAGTGGATGTTTTCTGCATGAGAGTCTTTATGCTGTGAGTTCAAAATCAAGGCATCACTCAGACCATCCTAATGATATCTGAGACAAGGGATGATTCCTAACTATTCCAGTTACAGTGTTTTTTCCCAGTCTGCCTGTTATAACTGAGGTAGCTGCTGGCAGGAATCACAGTTATTTCTAATTCTGTGTTAGAGATGGGACACAAATTTTAATAGAGGTGTTTTCATACTAGCTCTTTTTGTGTTGCTCACTTGTTCAATAAATCTCATGGCTTCTTTCTACTCGGGCCCCTGGGCAGAGGAGAATGGAAGAGAGAAACCCACACGGCCTACGCCTCTCCACCTTCTACCCATGAAACACGACTATAACTTTCACATGTTAGTAATGCCCTCCTTTAATCTTTTATAATATATAGTATTTCCTATACAGCAGACGATTGATGAAAAACCATTTCCATTCTCCTTCCCACATTTGTAGAGCATTCCACAGACCACAGTACTTCCAGCTCCCAGCATTTCCGTCCTGAGCGCCCCATGCGGGCCTAGTAATGAATCCGCTCCCAAAGCCGGCTGTGGCATGAACGAACCCTGAAGAGATGTGTTGGTTAATCCTTCTCAGCCACTAGGTGGCGCTGGTAGGTGTGCTGTCGCCTTGCTGTGTTTTTAAAGGCCTCATCTGTCGCCATTTGGTTGGCAGGATTTGATAAGAGGCAGAGGGTTTGTTTGTCTAAGCTCGGAATTTGTGAGTGTGCTCTGGGGCCTATTCCTTTGACTAGATGTATGGGCTAAATCAAGCCCCACTGAATTTCCCCTTAAGTGGGGCTGAATGGCTGTTCACCTAGCTGTGTCAGAGGATGTGAGATCCCCTGCTGTCACACCGCTCCGCACGGGCTGGCTCTCCTGGAGTTTGGAGTTTGCGCTGTTTTATAAGATCCAGATGGGAAAAGGGCTTTTGGGTGGGAGAGAAAAGACACAGTCTTGGGAAACTAGTAGCGGTCACCCTACCGTGACTTTTTTCCTTGGGCGTTACATGTGGTCCCAGGACTATTGATGACACTTTGGCCCACCAGATTCCATTTTAGATATGACTTTTACTTTCAAGATGTAAAAAGTAATCTCCTTAGGACCTTTGGAATGGTTTTATAGAGATATTGTTAAACAAACTCATGTGTGGGCAGGGAAAATTGCATTTATCATGCACTGAATATATATTTTTCAATAATCAAATCTTATTCACTTTTTACCAAATCTCTTTTCAATTTTGCAGTGTCAAAGTAGATAAAAATCATACTAAATAAAGATACTTTAGCATTAGTACTACTAAAATATATTCTTATATGTTTGTATATAGTATTAAATATATACTCAAACATAATATGCTAAATCTAATTTACCTTGCTTAATAAGGTAAATTCTTAATAGTACAATTCTTGACAGGATGTGTTTTTGCTCTCGTAACACCAGATTATTGCTTCGGTGATTCGGTGCTCCTGCTGTGACAGATCATCAAATGCTCTCGCTGCTCTTCCTTTCCTGCCAAGCCTTCTCTGCTCCTTTCCATCTTTCCACCTTGCAGGCAATGGCACACCTTGCGCTGGCATGAGAGGAGCAGGCTCCCTGTGTGGATTAACACAGGCGCTGATTGGCTCTGCTGAAATCGTGCACACGGGGATGGTCAGAAGACCCCGCCCCCTCCCTCCCTTCCATGGGTTCTGTTCCCTTCTATAAGCCCACCGGCTCTCCCAAACATCCTGGAGACAGCTGCCTGGCCAGCCACCCACATTCTGAATGTAGTCACTTAGAGAATAGCTTTATTACCGAGGACAAGTAAAGAATGGAGAACAGCTTTATTACAGATGGCAAGTAAATAAAATAAACATAATAAAATAGAGAGAGGGAGGGAAAAACTACAAGTTGTAGCCCCAAGGATAGCTTTATTTAAAACCAAAGAAATGAGAGGTCAAAAAAGAGAAATATCAGACAGAAAAGACAAAACTTATTTTATTCTTAAAAACAGAAACTTGCTGGGCTGGGTGGTACATGCCTGTAATTCTGCTGCTGTAGGAGGCTGGGGTCTCAAGAGACTCAGTGAAACTCTCTCTTAAAATAAAAAAATTTTAAAAAATTTATGGGCCAGGGAGGTAGGCTGTAGTTTAGTATGAAAGCCTTGGGTTTAATCTCCAGTACCAAGGGAAAAAAAAGATAGAAACCAAACAAACAGAAAACAGAAACTCATTTCAAACTTGCTTAAGCTCAAAATCTCACCAAACAGAAAAGGCCTGGAAAACTTCTGGACACTTGGATGAAGGCAGGACTCAAGCAATCTTCGGGACCCGATTTCTGTCCATCTTTGCTTTCCTCTGTCCTGGCATTACTCACAGATCTGCCTTCCCTATTCATACAAAGCCTGCAGCAGATCCCAGCATTTATCATTCTAGTTTCCAAGCAAGTGGAAAGAGTTTCTCCTTACCATGATACCTGCATAGATCTCGAAATTGCCTCTCATTGTCTAGCTAGCGTTAGGTCTTGTGGCTCCAGAACATTAATTATTATGACCAAAAGGCTGAATGATCATGTTACTTCTAGAGATGGAAGAATGGGTTGGAAGATGAAGAACACAGGGATTTAGGAGTTAAGAGTGTAAACATTCCCCAAGGAAAGACTGTGATGTTCTCAGCAGAGTATGACTTGGTGCTGCAGAGAAACAACAGATTTGTGCAAAGGAAGCTAGTAGAGAAGAGAGAATTGAAACTAGACACTGATTTACTGGATCCTCTTGTGACTCAGAATAATAAATTGGATGTCCACCTACCTATGTGAACCTTCAAAACAAAGGCTCTTTAACTCCTATCTGCTCAGGCACAATCAGGGATAAGGGAAGTGAAATCTCCATCTCTAAATTAAACATCTCTTAATTCTCCAAGATCCTTTATCCTACTTGTTAAGCTCTTAGTTATGCAATTTTCTTTTCTTTCTATCTCTCTTTGATGTCTCTTTCTTCCTTCCATCCTTTCTTCCTTCCCTTATTTCCTTTCTTTTCCTTTCCTTTTTCTTCCCTTCCTCCTTTTTCTTCCTTCCTTCCTTCCTTCCTTCCTTCCTTCCTTCCATCTTAAATAGGCCTAATATTATGAGTGAATTTACACAGACATTTTATTACAGGAAAGAATCACACACAGATAAATTGCTACACCCAGTTACTCCAATAGCTGACCAGGTGATATAAACTGAATATGTACCCTGCCTCCAACTCCATATGGTGAATCTTAGTCCCCAGTGTGATCATATTTAGGTGTAAGAACTTCAGGAGATGACTAGGTCACAAGTGTGGAGACCTCGAAAATGGGACTAATGCCCTTAGGGAAGATGCCAGAGGGCTCTTCTTCTCTTTCCACCTTCTGAGGACACAGCAGTAAGCAGCTGTCTGTGAACCAGGAAGCCAGTCCTCCCTGTACACCAAATAGGCTGGCACCTTAATGTTGGATTTAGCAGCCTCCAGAACTGTTGGAAATAAGTGTTCACTGTTGAAACAATTCCATCTGTAGGTATTTGTTTTGCTTTTTTCAGTACTGGGGATTGAACTCTAGTCCTTTGGACTGAGCTGCATCCGTAGCCCATTTTATAAACTTTTTGTGTAGAATCAGTGTTTCACTAAGTTGCTAAGTTGCCCAGTCTGGGCTTCAACTTGCAATCCTCAGCCTCCCAGAGTGCTGAGCTTATAGGCGTGGACCATCATGTCTGGCCAATCTATAATATTTTCCCTATAGTAGTACAAATAGACTAAGACATCATGTCACAAAAAAAGACCATATTGTAAGTCCGGTCATTTTTGTCACCTAAATCCACTGTAAATTTTGAACGATGCTAGAGAGTCCCATCTTCCTTCTCCTACCTTCCTTCCTTTCTCAAAAACAGACAGGTCTTCTTAGGGACCAGTCACAAGGATATGTCTTAGTTACTTTTCTCACTGCTGAGACAAAATACCCAATGCCCAAAGTTAGGGAAGAACAGTTTATTTAGTTCACAGTTTGTAGAGGTTTGAGTCCATAATCAGCTGGCTCCAAGGCAGGGTGGGGCGGCAGAGGGCAGCAGTTCCGAGCAGCAGAAGACAGCAAAAGCAACAAATGAGTGACAAACCTCTCTCTGCCCTTTATGTTGCATCCAGTCCACCAGGATTAGGGCGATGCCAGTCCAATCAGTGGCCTGACCCAGCGGTCAGCCAGCCTCAGTCCCAGCACCCTTCATCCCAGCACTGTACTATCACACACTCTTGACCCAGCTGCCTCCAAGAAAACCCTATGACCACATGAGGCTTTGAGGGGACACCTAGACACAAACCATAACAAGGCAAAACCATGAAGACACAGGAGCTGATGACAGACCTCCAGACCTCCCATAAGGCGGCGTGGAGAAGTAAGCCTTCTTCTATGGAGTGGTCAGGAGTAGCACAGAAGTAAAGAACAAACATAAAGATAAGGGCCATCAATCCCAAACTGAAAGGCTAGAAAGGGTTCTGCAAGTACAGTGTATCTCAGCTGAGTTCGTAAAGAAAGAGTTAAGCCAAAGAAAGCATCCAGACTGAGGAAGGAAAAAGCAGGTGGCCCGGCAGAGGGAGCCAAGGCAGCACAGAGGATCGGGCAACACAAGCCCTGCAGTACAGCCAGAACGCCACGAGTGTGGCGGGAGAGGCCGGAGGCCAAGGAGAGGAAAGATGAAAACCCATGCAGGCGCCACCAGCTTGAACAAGCACCTCGTTTTCCCGCTCACGGTGTTCTTTCGAGTCTTTAACCAGCAGAAAGCTCACCTTGATTGTCACTGTTAGGGTTATGCAGTGGGCAGTTAACAGCACATAGAAACAATATGCGCCATTTTGTGTCTTTCTGATTCTCCAGGCTGGGGCACCTGCTGTTTGATGCCTACCCACCGTCTCCCTCTGTCAGGCTTAGCATGTGGCCTCCTAAATCCCCCCGCTAACCAAGGAGTTCTTTCTCTGTGCTCCCATAGCAGAGGCAGCAAACCCCCTTTACAGTGCTTTTGTTGAAATTCTATCCACAAGTGCACACAGCCATGTCTAAAATGATCCTCCCTTTGGTCTTTTTTTTTTTTTTTCAGGTTTCACTTTTTTTTAATATTCAAAGATTAGTTTACACAATGGAGTTATCCAGGTAAAAGCCACTTTTCTCATTGCCGCCCCACCCCACCCTTGGTAAAACAAGTTTTATCTGTTGAAGCAATGGGAGGATGAACTACTCCGCAGGTTAAGAGCGGAGCCTAAAGTGGTGTGCTGTAGCAGAGCATGTCTGTTCCCAGCACGGGGAAGGCCGGCAAAGTCAAGGCAAACCCGGACTAGTGAGGCTCTATCTCCAAAATACAAAAACTGAGATCTAGGTGCTTGCATCTAATGCACCAAACTGTGGAAGGTCAGGAACCTTAATCGTGTTCTCTTTTTAAAAATAAAATTATCAAAAATGTGTAAATTCAACGTATGGCATAGTCAAACTGACATTCCAAAAGTCAATTTGTGCTTTTGTCCTTCTTTAATGAGAAGTTAAGCAGGAGCAGTGGTGCACACCTGTAATCCTCACTGCTAGGATGCTGAGGCAGGAAGATCACAAGTACAAGGCCAGCCTGGGCAATCCAGTGAGTCTGTCTCAAAAATAAAAATAAAAATAAAAAGGGCTTCGGATGTAATTTAGTGGTGGGGTACTTGCCTAGCATGTACAAGGCCCTGAATTCAGCCGTAAGCACCACAACAATAAAGAAAAAGAGAATTTCTAAGCCCAAATGGTATTTTGCAAATGTTAAAAAATGTGAAAACATAGACAATATACCACATACTATATAATCTGTCAAAACAAAAGAGATTTGGAGTATGATTTCATTTTAAATTTTAATAAAATAGATAATTTCATATTACATAGAGTAAGTTCATCCACACATTGTTGATAAAACTTTTAGAAATAATTTCTATAAAATGTTGAGTATTTGATTGGGAATTAATTCATTATAATGTGACTTCTACAGGCACAAAGTTCTCATTACCCTATTCTTTTAATTTTGTGAAATTTTAAAAATACAGAAAAGTACAAAAAATAAAATAAGATACCCATATATGACAATGCAGAATTAGTAAGTATCTTCATACTTCCCCTTGGTATTAATGTGTTTTGGATAATCCACTCCTGTTGAATATCAGCTGGACATCTCAATTTGCAAATGGGATGTCACTTTGGAGATTAGGTTATAAAAGGGCTGTGGCTTCTGTCTTGGGCACCCTCTGCCTCTTCCTCTTTCTCTTGGATGAGCAACGATCATGTCTTGAGGACATCTAGGTAGGTTATGGAGGGGCCAACATGGCAAAGAATTCTGACTGAGTTTGGAAGCAGATTCTCCAGGTTCCTTTGAACCTTGGGTGACTGCTAGACTCACTGTGACAACCTGCAAGACCCTATGTTAGAGACACCTACCTAGACTGTGCCCATATTACTGGCCCAGTGCAATTGTGGGATGATTAATGTTCACTGATTGAAGTACTAAGTTTGAGGGTAACATTATGCAGCAAGAGATAACATAACAAAACTGTTCCCCCGAGCAAATGCTAAACACCCCTAGAGCATAAATATGCCTTACTCATCCTCGATGCCCCATGTCTGATACAGTAGATTCACAAAGTGCATGTTCTATAGCTTGAAGAAACGAGCAGAAAAGGACTTGGACTTTCCTTCGCAGTTTCTGTTCCCCACCCTGGGTGCTGTGTGAATCCAGCTCTTTTGGTGTGGCCCCAAGCAGAGATAAATGCTTGGGTTTATTCCCTTGACCTGAAGAGATGTATCTGCCTTCTCCTGACCACCACAGAGAGCCTTGGTGATGCACAAGCAGAAAGGTACAAACCCAGAACATCCCTCAGGCACGGGCCAACTTGTGTCCATGAGTGCTGGTTTTAGGAGAAGGGTATTGCCAGAAGTTATCTGTAAAATTCTCCTTGTTTGTGCACTTTTTCTCACTGAGAGAATTTATGTTTACCAGCACCCTGAGGAGATTATGACCAAAAGGATTCACGAGCCACTGCACCAGAAAAGGAGGCCAAGAGGAGGAAGGGTGGGGGGAAGGGAGAGAGAGAATGAGAGGCAATCATGACAGAAGATTTCCGCTGTCTAAAGGAAGCCAGGGAATGAGGGTGATTCCAGCTCATCTGGACTTGCATCATTTCACTTTCACTGAGACCTTCCAGCTAGAACTGAGAGTCTAGAAAGTATATTTCATAATGGACGATTTTTTTTTTCTTTCCTGTTCCTTTAATGGTGAAAAGGAGTCTACTACATGTTGATTATATTAAGTTAGCCACTGCCTGCCCCCCACCCCGTCCCATCCTTTCCCCCCAAGGGATGTTGAGCAACACCCTGACAAGGCTGGGTGTGGATCTGGGCCATGTCTGACCTTCTGATGAATTCACAGGAGATGCTGCACCCATTTTTCTGCATTCTTTCCTGAACCCCCATTCTCCAACCGTGCGTCTCCTTCAATGCCAGCCTGTGTTCCACTCTTCTTTCTCGTCTTCGTCCTTACCAAGGTGTTAGCTAATAACCAGGGGGTGTTGATACGGTAAGGAGCTCGTGACTGCGTTTCAAGGAAGAGAATCCAGGATATTGGAAAGATCTTCAGGGTTCAAAGGAATGAAGCTTTGATGGTTGAATCGCTATCCAAGGAACTAATTTCAGGGCAACAGAGACAGAGATGACCACTGGTGACTGTGAAGGGGGAAAATCATGCGCAAGTGGGGCCCACAGCAGTGGATCGGGACTTTCTGAGAGTCACCTGATCTTGGAAGTTACTACTTTTCTCTTTCACGGATTGTGCTAGAATTCTCTAATATTCCCTCTAGCCTCAGAACATTAGAAGTTTGGGTGAGAATTAAAAAGGTACTGAGGATTAGACCTGGACTCAATGTACAAATAAACTACCAATAAGCAGAAATGTCCAAGTGCAGAATAGAAGGTGGTGAACACTGTTACCGAGATCTTGAATCAGAAGCTGAGCAATCACTTGCGAAGGAAATTATAGCAAAGATGTATATATGTATGTGTGTTTGTGTGTGTATATATCTGAATATTCAGCCAACAAACACGTAGAAAGCCACATCTATCACTAGGATTTTATGAGTCAGCACTGAAATGTGAGATTCTTTCTGCATTATTAAGTCTGCACACGAGATTCATGTAGCACCTATGTCCACAGGGTCCCAGTGCAATGCAATAGAGAAAAGTAGAGTCTCAGACATACTAGCGAATATGTGCTCAAGCTAAAGCCACTCAGTATTAAAGTTGTACCCATTTTGTGAGCCCTGAAAAAATAGGTTTGAAAGCTGAATTTGACATAGATCATAAATGGTGATACATGATCCAAATATTAAGATTGACTGAGTGCTTACCATGCTCTCGGTGCTTTACACAAGTTAATCAGCTATTCCTATAATTAAAGCACTCACACTGAAGAAAGTTACTATCTCTATATTATAGATAAGAAAGCTTAGAAGAATGTACACCATAGAAGAGCTAAGTATATCACCCAAGTCACCTGGGAAGCTGTGAAGTCTAACTCTGTCCTCAGTTTAAACTGTATACTCCCTCTACATAGATGACTCCTCTGGTTCTGAATATTTGTTATAGGAAATATTCTTTTTTGATTATACTAAAGAATGTTAGCTTTATTTACTCCCCTTTTATACTGACCTTCCTAATATAGGCTACATTGAAAAGAGCCAGGATCTGTTTTAGACTTGAATCAAAAGGATTTTTGACATTTCACTTCACTTTTGAAAGTATCTTCTTTAAAGTAGGTAAGCACCAGAAGGCACTGGCATCAGATTATACTAACTGTGAAGTAGTGAAAGGCTGGAGTGAAGCAGGGAGTAGCATATTATGTACTCTTTTATCTAACAAATTTATGCTTTGGCTACACTTGGCTGAATTTAAAAAGTGGCAAATATCTCAACATCAAGTACAACTGTATTTTTGTAGTTAAATCATGTTAGGAATTTCTGGGTTTAAAAAAAGTTAACCTGATTTTGTTGCCTTTAAGATTTTATGATTTCTTTGCTGGGCCAGGCCCTGGGAACCTTTTCGTCTTGGGGCATCTCTTAGACTAGGTACAGAACAGATTGGGCACACCTGACCTGACTGTCCCATATAATTTACACATGGGGAAACTAAGTAGCTTGGAGAAGGTAAATGACCATCTAAGATCACACAGCTGATAGTGGACTGATTTGATAATAGTGCTGGTAATAGGCCATTGGATTTTCTAACCCTGGCATCCTGAAATGGACAGAAAACTTAAAGATACCTAATTTAAGCAATTCTAGAAGAGGAAACACAACTCCCAAGAGGATGTTACTTGTCCAAGGTTGTACAGACCACAATCCAAACTTTTGGCCTTCTTCTTGGAAGGGAACAAAATAAAACAATTGAATTATCCTAGTCAGAAATGACCATTCACCAGTATTTTCCATGTAGTGTGAGAGAACTTCTGCTCAATGTCATGAGACCTTGACATGACAGCCACTGAGATGCTGCTGTGGCCCAGTGAGGAGGCCATTGAGAGGGAGCCGGTGGTTTCACACTAGGACACCTGGAAGCACTGGCAACACTGCTTCTGGGACTCTGGTGGGCCCGACTCGAGTGGAATCGATCTATGGAAAACCCAGAGGTGAGATGGACTCCGGCACTTGTACGTTTTAGGCTTTCCATATCATTATAGTACAGCCAGAGTGGAGAATCATGGCAGTGGAGGCCTCAGGCAAGGGGTGCTCAGGTTATTGGCAGAGGGGAAGCCATGGTGCTTACCTTTTTAATTACACACACATGCACACACACACACACACACATGCGCACACACACTCTTTTCATTTATCTAGTTTATGTCTTGAAGGGAAGGAACTGTTTTGTGTGAACAACACCACAGGATGAAAAGACAGATATGAAGAAAGAAAAGATGGACAAAAAAAATCACTGTCCAGCCTTGAGCTCAGCTAAGCATCAAAGGCAAGGATTTGTGTGGAATCCCATCGGCATGACCCGTGACTTTCGGGTAGACGAGATGGATAGATTCCATGCAGGTCATCCTTGCTTCAGCATCTCAGCAAACAAGAGGTGGTGGCTGGGCACACACCCCTCTCCAGGTGGTGGGCACATCTCATTCTATTTGGCATGGATTCTGTGCCAGGACAGGGTGGTCCACACGTTCATGTCTGTGTTCCTCAGATTTCTCTCAAGTCTCTCCTACCATATTTTGGAAATATTTTTTTTGTTTTGGACACATTTTTAGATATATGACCAGCTTCCTGATTATTTTTGTAATAATGATCTTCTTCTGTCTAGTGTAGCCGCCAAATCCGGCCACAACACAGCTGATTATGAGCTTGTGACTCAATGGTTGACATTTTGAGGCAACTTTTAATCAGTTTCAATAAAGATCGGGCAGCAAGCATCTTCTAGCAATTACTGTCATTTATGTACTTTAGAAATGAAGTAGCAATGCCCAGGTTTCTCTAAGAGATTCTTCACTGACTACACAAAGACCTTCTCAGTTGTAGAAGAACCTGCTTCTTAACCTTGACCTCTGATCACAGGGGTCTAAGAATAAAGTACTATCTGAGATTAAGTTCTGGCTTCCTTTTCCTTAACTTTTTAATTTAACTATCCCTTGCTCAAGCCAGAACCCAGGAGTTAGTATGTACAGTCTGTCTTCCAACTAAACTGCCTGACTGTCTATGACTCAGCTGTCCAGAGAGCCAGAGCTGGCTTGGCAATGATTTTAACGGTCTCCCTCTCTCCCTCTCTCTCTCTCCCTCTCTCCCTCTCTCCCTCTCTCTCTGTGCCTCTCTCTGTCCCCCCTTATCCTCCCCTCTCTCCCTCTCTCTCCCCCCCAAATCCCTCCCCGCATCCTCCCCCAATCCAGTTCCACCATGCATCAATAACTTCCAGTTCCTTCCAATTGGTCCTAAGTAGAGCCAGAGGGAAAACTCCTAGTTCTCTGGCTACAGGCTTGGGCTGCAGAACAAGCTTATAAGGTCAGTGTCCCCAACTGAAGCAGACAGCAGTACAAATAAACAGCTATGGGGAGACAGACACAGTCAGGAAAATCCCCTACATGACTAGACTATCAGTTTCAGCAGTGTCTTGCCTGGGAACACCAGGTTCAAGCCCATGACACTGAGGCCAGAGAGTGTGCCTTGGAATAAGGGGTGTTCTCAAACCCATATGTCCTTTGTGATCATAGTCTGTCAAAGAAAGAAAAGTCATCTGTGGGGTGGATGGGAGTCAGTTTCAAATAATTATAAACAGGATGTCTTTCTAGGATTTGAGTTAATTAAGGTCGGATAAAAAGAGCCTGAGTTATAAAAGTTTTTGAAAACCAAGTGGTATGAAAAAGAATGGGTGTCTGAGACTACAGATGTTCACCTAAACTCTGGTTCCAACTGTAGTTTTCTGTGACAAATGTGACTGCAGGTAGATTTATCATTAAGCTAATTAGGCCTGGATTTCAGGACTCCTGTCTTAGAGGGACACAGCTAAGTGGCACTAATAGAGTATTTACTCCCTCTTGCAATCGGAATCATCCAGACAAATACCTTTTTTTAACCTGGAAATAGTGAAAACATTCTTCCAGCTCTCTCTGTTATTAGACCGAGGCTCTTCTTGGGCCAACTCTTTGCAAATCAACCCTTAAAATGACATTTTATCAGCATATCTCATGTGAATAAATTACTATTTTACATGAATACGTTATATGAGGTATGATTTAGGAAAAACTGTGGTAAATGTGTAAAAATTACCACAGTAAAAGGTACATTATCATTAGTCCCCCTAAAGACCTCTCCCTTACTTCAAGCGCACTTATCTCATCCTTCTCACTACTTTCTGAAGCAGCCTGTAAATCCTCTTTTGTGAGTAGTGATGACCTTGAATCTGCATGTCCTGATACTGCACAACAAAGCATAAATTCCCCATACTTTGTCGCTGAAAAGTGTGAAGTCCCCTCAGATCTACCAGTAATAGCTATAACTCCTGGAATATATTAGGTGGTGACTATATACAGAATTTAAGATTGTATAAGAGCTCAAAGGACATTTTGACCATCGCAGGAATTAAAACAATAGAACTGGCTATGCTGAGCATAATGATTTTAGTCTCCCTGAAATTCAGCAGTGACAACTGTTGTTCTTAGGGGCATCTTAGGGAGTTATTTCTTATTAATAGGACTTTAGGACTAGATGACCTCTTAATATCTGAGGATTCTAATTATGACCCAATAAATTGCAGTTTCACAACACATAAATGTACATCACAACTTAAACTGGTTTTAACGCTCAAATTGGCATTGCTAAAAGGAGAACTTTTCAGTTAAACAGGAATGATATAATTACTTTATAAATCATGTGTATGGATGATTTATTCAATGACACTGTTAAAGAACTTGAAAATAGTTTTTTCTATAAGTAGTTCATAGATTGAATATATATTCAACTTGAAATCCAGTTTTCACAGAAAGCCCACTACCTAAGTTTTCACAAATTATATACTAGAAAAATCCAAATTATAGTGCCTGGAAAATGGTAAGTTACCCTGAACAAAGCATCAGACTGGGATGAGAGGTCCTGAGTTTTCAGTCTTAGTTCTGTCCCAATATGAGTGCCATTATGCTGAGCCCCAGTTTCTGCATCTTTAAAATAACAGGGTTGGACTACATAGTAACTACCCTTTTTTGAGCTATTACTATGTATCAGATTGTGTGCTGGGAGCTTCATGTACATTATTATACACTATTCATTTATCCTACTAATTCTTTCTAAGTGTTATTGTCTATGTTTTATTCTATACAGAGAAGAAAACTGAGGCTCAGAGAGTAAGAAACTTTCCCAAGATCACACAGGTAGTACGTAGTGGTGTAAACATTCACACTGGGCCAAACCAGGTCTGGAGTCCCCACCCTACTCCCTGACAGTTATTCCTGGAGGATCTCGAGGATTCTCCCAGGTCTACAACACTTCTGATTTTTATTTCTAGGCAGCATTTGTTTTATGATGAACAGTGTTTTATTATTACCTTAGTATATTTGAAGACTAGTTGATTTCCAATTAATTCAGTTATAATTAAACTGATCTCACGCCTCGTTATTCAACTCTGACTGGCTCAGAACTAATCTTAAGCAAAATTGAGAACATTAGTCAAGAAAAATCCATAGCCATTTGACTCCACAGTTTACTCTCCAGTTTGTTCTGACCACATTACATTTATAAAATGAGCTTTGTCCTGAAGGGAAAATGAACCATGCTTGGCTCTTTTCGGTTAGTAAAATCCGAATCCAAACACCGCCCTCCCCACCATCCCTTTACTCCACTCCAGCCACCGCTAACAGTCTGACCGTGTGGTCTCCCTGGTTGTTTTGGTGGTGGTGATTTAAATCCTGCCTCATCTCCTCCAAAAGAAAAGCTGAGATTCCAAGTGGTTCTGTTCACAAACAGGTTCAGGTGCCAGAGCATTCCCAACACTTGTGAGGACCTAATAGCTGGTTTACAAAGAAACAGAGCACAGAGCTCCCTGTCTTGTCAGTATTTCAACAGTGGGGGCGTGCAAGACAGAGATGCAAGTACAGGAGAGCGGGCTCTGGAGGGCGCTAAGGGCACTAAGAGCTGCGCTGCTGCTGGAAAAGTCCAGGGTGAAAACCGAATGAGGCGCGGGACAGAGAGAGCCCCTGAGCTGGGGTGTAGACAGGGCTTGGGTCAGAAAAGCAGGCAGGGGAAGGTGGGGAGGGAATTTGGGGACAGGAAAGCGAGAACTAAACACAAGGAAGGGAATGAAGAGGTCGGGCTTTCGCACCATGAAGAGACTGCACTGAGCAGACTCCCAGTCCGTTTTCTAGTTGAAAACTGGACGATTCCACCGAAAAAAGACTCACGAGCAGGGGCCACGCTCCATCGTGGTTGTTGTTCATGACCACGTCCCGGCGTCTATGACAATGCTTGATTCAGAGTGGGTATTCAACAAATAACATTCAAAACGTAGCACCTCACGCAGACCTGCGGCTCTGAAAGTGTTGTCCCCAGACCAGCGTCATCTGGGGACTTCCTAGAAATAAGAGCTCTCAAGCCCTACTCCAGACCCACGAAACCTTAGGAAATTCTCAGGTCAGAATCTAGTAGCCAGTTCTTACCAAGCCCTCCAGGTGGTTCCGACGTATGCTAAGATTTGAAGCTCAATGATCTATTGTAGACAAAAGCCTGATTGTGGCAGTTTTCCTATTGCCTCTAAAATTGGAGATATTTTTTTCTCTTGCCAGTTTGCTCTAAGCTGGAAGAACGGGAATCTATGCTTTTTAAAACACTGGCAAGCAACGCCTCAAACAGTTAAGAACTGTTAGTGACAACTCTGCATGTTAGAGAAACCGACTACCTAAATTCATATAAATGAAACTGGACCTATGCACTTATCAGGACTTAATCTAACCCTTGTGTGGAAGTATCTCTGACAGGGAGAGAAAGCAGGACTTCGGGCATTAAGAAGACACCACTCAAAAATCAAATGGTGAGGCCCCTGTTTGACACGCCTGACTGGCAGAAGAATGACCCATAAGAGCAAAGGGAATGAGAAAAGGTCTAAGACTTCAATGAATGCCTGAAAAACTAAAGAAGATAAAAGACTGTGGGATCGACTTGGGATTGACTTGGGACAACTCAAGGGTATGAGTGTTTCTGTTAGTACATGAGGATGATGCTTAAGGAACTGGGATCCAAAGGTTAATAAGTCAATCAGGTTCCACATCTACAGATTCAACCAATGGTAGACTGAAAATATTTGGGGAAAATTCCAGAAAGTTCCAAATAACCAGACTTTAATTTGTCATGCACCAAACACAACACAGAATCCATGCAAATGAAATGGTGTGCAGCATGCCCTGCTAGAGCTCCCTGCCACTTCACAGATCCTCAGTCTTCTGCTGCCTCATTCATGTATAAACTTGTAATTGAGCATAAGAGGTGTGTATCCATGCTCAGTGTGCATCTTTATTTTTTGGGTCATTATTCCCTAAACAGTACAGAGTAATAACTACTTGTATAGTGTTGACTTTGTGTTAGGGATTATAAGTGACATTCAGGTTACTTATACTGTACTTGAGTATCCTCAAGGGATTCTGGAACCAACTCCTCTGCAATACCAAGGGAAGACTGCATTTCATAGAATTAAAAAATTGAATGAAACATTAGAAAATGTGATTCTAAATTCTATGTTGAATAATTAAGGAAACACTCTGGTTTCTCAGCCCACACCATTTTCATAACATTTTATTTGTTACAATATAGGAGTTTTAAGTTTAAGTCTTTCATGTAGATTTAAAATTTCCAATCCTAGTTCTTTTCAAAAAATGATTTATTCTTTAATTGAGTGTGGCTGGCAGGCACTAATGCATTATCTCACCATTTGATGTAATAATTCTGCCTATTAACATTACAGAGAACCCATATAAACCTCACTGTTATTTTATGTTATATAAACTTTATTGGTATTTTATTGTACCTGTCAGGACCATCTAGAGCAGACCGTCACAAGAGGTATAATGTATCATTCTCTATTTCTACACATAAATTACAGAATTAAAAAAACTGGAGGAAACATTAGAAAATGTGATTCTAAATTCTATGCTGAACAGTTAAGGAAACAGAGGCATCTGAAGCTGAGAGATTGATTATCCCCATTACACACTAGTTATAGAAGATCCAAAAATAACCCAGATCAACTTCTGAATGTCCTTTGTATCATGTCCTATCTCCATTCACCAGAACTGTTATGCTTCCTACGACTGAGCCCCCACATGTCTTTATACCCCTGACACACTGCTGTATGAGACATACATTGATTTCTAGACATTAATTACATATTATATAATTTTATAATCACAGATTAAATCCCCTCTTCTCTGAGTCACCTGGAACCTGTAGAGTTCAGGAGTCGTGGGAAAGGAGAAGGCGGGAAAGAGACGTGGAACAAGATGTACAGTGTGTGCCATGGACTGATGTGTTGTTTGTACTTTCTACATAGTTTGGCTCACAGCTGCAGAGGTATCAGTCCATGGTCACAGGGCTTTGTTGCTCCTGGGCCAGTGGTGAGGCAGAACAACATGGGAGGAAGCAGGTGTGAGAGCAAAGCTGCTCGCTTCATGCTGGTTGGGAGACCAAGAAGGTAAAAAAGATGGAATAAAAGAGGCTGTGAACCTTCAACTAGGCCCCAAATTCTATTGAAAGAGCTAAAAGAAATATTGTAACAGTCCATGAAAGTGAAATCTACTTTGCTACCTCCTCCAACTGTGTTGGACTCATATATGATTGTCTCAAGGCTCTAGGTCATACCTATAATTTCCTTACCTTTGTTCATAATATATCCTCTTTTCAAGACTCATTGCCTCTGTCTGTACCTGCTGAAGCTAGTCTCAGCTTAAATGTTACCTTCTCTGGGAACGGTCCAAGATTTCCAGATACAATTATTCCCAGATTTGTGGTTGCCAGAGGAATATCTCAGGGATTCTGTTTTCAAAGTCACTGGAGTGTATTTACTGTATATATCAACACATGTGCTGCTCATGATTCCTCAACCTACTTCCAGTTGGCTCTGACCACATTACATTTAGACTGTCTCAAATTTCTTCATTTTTGTCTTAGTCCCTTGAAAAAGGTTAGTGGAGCAGAGTCATTTCACTCATCTGCAGGAAAGGCTGAGCGAGAGCTCCGTATCAAATCTCATCTACCAGCTCAGTAGAAACTGTCCCGAGCCCCTGTTCTTCACATGAAGTGGAAATGATATTTGGAAAGTACCACGGTCTGAAGTCCAGCTGCATAATAAGAACCACATTGCTGATGTCAGCAGCTAGGAAGCTGTAGCCTCTTGAAAGTCTTTGGGATTCTAACATCTATTCATATTTATAACAATTTTGCTTTTTTGCCCTTGAAATGACATATGATCTTAGAATTTCAAAGACAGTTCCCGGTCAGAGAAGGGATGAGTTCACTGAAGAGCTTATGGGGATTATATAATTGGAGAAGCAACCATCATCCAACAAGTGAGGAATAGAGTTATGTCAGAAACTACAAGTCCACAGATTTCTTTAGAACTCAGATCTCCAGACAGTTCTCAGACACTAGAGGAAGTCTGTCCTTAGCACTCAACACAATAGGAATGAAAGAGGAGGAATTCTTCCATGTGTGGCTAGTAAAATAAGGGCTAACTGGGCTCAAGAAAACATGCAACATTTCCAAGAATGTGCGAGCAATGGATAACCAGTTATTAAGCAGAGGTGTGCATGTCTCACTGGGGCCCTCAGTGTAAATAGTGTGAAATAGTACTTAAAAGCTCACTGGTTGATTCTGTTCTGCACTCAGCTAAACGACATGAAAATTTTCATCTGTTATGGATGAGAATAATAACCTCATAAAATAATTTTTATCCTGAATTCAAATCCTGTCTCCTTACCCTTTTTCCACATGCTGTAATGGGATAAATGTTTTCAATCAGGGAGGGATGGGAAAAATTAAGAAGCTTTAGGAAAAGTATATCCTGAATTTCCAAAAGCTGTCTAGGTCAGTCCAGAGTCTAGTCAGAAAGTGCATTCACCCTGCTGGGATATTTCCATTGACAGCGGAAGCAAAGCAGGGACAGCTGAAAATTATTACCCTTGTGACCCTTTCCCAGGGAGATCCTAAAGTCGAAGGTACTTGGAAGATCACAGCTTGTTGCCATTTTGCCTTTATTTCTCTGAGTGAGCAGTCATGCTGAATGAATTTGTGATTCACTTAATAAACACTTGGGGGAAGGATTTCTTACTTCCCTGGGCCATATTTTTAAATCTGGTCTACACCACCCTTCAAAACATGAGAGAAAAAAGCCTTAATAAACCAAGTGACTGTTTTACTCAAAATGGATGAAGGAAGTTTTTCACTTCATGTGTGTTATGGGAAAGAGTATGCCAAAGTAGGGTCTATACCAACTTAGAAGTCAGCCCTCCCTGTCAGTGTGTGTGTGTGTGTGTGGGGGGTTATATCTCAAGAAGTTGGAAAGGGTAACAGAGTCTAGAAATATACGGCCTTCTTATTCTGTTTCTAGATTTCATACAATTACTAGACCCATTTCCCACAAACGCTACTCTACAACTAAAATAAACCTGCCCTAAACCTCTCAATAAGGCTTGTTCCCCTTACATATGAATTCTTTCTCTTTTGAAAATTGTTACACAAAACTAGGTGATATAACCATTGCATGTCATTTAAAAAGAAAACAGAACAGAGAGCGTGGACTCTGCTTACATTGAAGCTGAATGATTTGTGTGGCCCAGTCAGCCGACTTCCTGTATTCACATGGCCTTTGGCCAACTTGATCTGGATGTTTTTCAAGCCAAATATCCAGCTGGCTCAAATAGCTAGCATCATCGACCTTTATCAAAGTGTTTCGCATGGAGGGGCTTAGCCTTAAGCAAATCCCACAGCATATTAGCTGTCACATTTTATTGATAAAGTTTTAACAGAAAAAATTAATTTCTGGGGGCACAGTTTTAGTTTTCATAGAAGGATGATGAGCAAAGTCGTCTCAGTGCTATGTGCAAAACAGCTTAACAGAGATCATTCTGTTGACAGAACACATCGTATGTAAAGAGTAGAAAGTTTCAAGTTCACAGTTGTTGGTTTTATGCCGTTATATATTTACATGTTTATTATATATTTACATGTTGGTATATATCACTAAACCTAGAGTAAGCCCGTTGTTCAAGGATCCTGTAGCGTTGCCAAGTAGCTAAGCAGTGTTTCACTATTTAGCATAGTGCCTGAACTTTCTGCTAGAAGTATGATGTGTATATCTCATGCTTATCTCACTTAAAACAGTGGGGAGAAAAATTAGAATGTTCCAATATCATTACACTCCTATTTGTATTTGCAGTAAGATGTTTACAGAGAAGTCTTCTTTTGCAGGGAATTTTGTTGGCTTGTTTCATAGATACAGTGCCCATACTGAAAGAAAACAAGATAAAACATACATGTTTGGTGTGAGAATTTAAGCTTTACTTAAATAATCCCAGTCAGGTGTTTTTAATTTAGCACCTATAACACATTTTACGTATTTGCCGGTTAGATAGGTTTTGTTCTGGAAACGCTTGCTTAAACTTTAGGCTTTGCTCTCTCATCTGCTGCTAATACCTCTGCCACTTTATTTTCTTCCACAGGAGATCCTTTTTCTGCTATGGTAGCTTTCTATGATTTCCCTTTTTGCTTTATTTCCTTGTTAGCAGGGATGTTCACTGGAATAATCCTCTAGGGCTTTTTTTTTTCTCTTGGGTTTTAATTTTCTGTAGTTTTTCACTTGGGCGTTGAACCTACAGCCCCACCACGGAGCTAAACCCTTGGTTCCTTAGTCCAGGTTTGTGTAATCATTGTCCAGTGCAGAGCAGTGAGGATGGTAGTATTTGTAGTTGTACAAAACAAACGGTAAGTTGTAGGAGTGGTAACACTAACAACGACGGCAGCAACACCCTGTGTGGGGGAAACAGCTTGTTCCTGGCATTCGTCCTGCTTTGGGTAACTGTCTTTCCGCTTCTATCTGAAGAGTCGACATTCCTTTATTCTCTGTCTTTGTGGGTACAGGACCCAGGCCTGGCCCACTAGAGCACTGCACCCCATGGCCAGTGTGACTAACACAGGGCTGGAAGTGTCATCAAGTCAGGCCACTGAAACTCCAGAACACGCTTGGAATCTTCCTCCTGTGGTTGCTCAGCTGGGAGGACGTCTGAGCATCCATGCGTCATCTCATGGGCACAGGCAGCCTGACGGGGAGGTCAGTCAGGAATACAGAGCCAGAGGACTGTCAGAAAATGCATAGCAAGGACCTCATGAGGACCTAGATCTGGATGCTCCTGAAACCAGACCTTCAACATAAGTGAATTGACCTGAGTTTCTATCACTTGTAACTGAAAGAGCCGTCACTGCTGGTACGCCAGGCACCACACAAACACCTTAGTAGATGTAATCTCCTTTTACCCACACAATAGTCCTGAGATTGTTTTCACCGTGTAGACGAGGAAACAGAGAGGTTAAGTAACACTGAGGTCACCCAGCTGATGAAGAACACCAAAGCCTCTGAACTGGTATACTGATAGGGCTGAATTTTGCAAGATTGCCCAGGATATACCTTTTGTATCCCTGGGTTTTTGCATGCATGAATTCAAGCAAGGCATTGGAACACAAAAATCTCAGGAAAAAGTCGCAGCTTTACTGAACACATGCTGAATTGAATCTGTATTGTATCTTTTCTTCCCCTTGTCATTATTTGTGGAAGACATTCTTTGGAATGCACTGAGGAACTTTACAGCCCAGGTTAGCCTTGAATTTACAATCCTCGAGTACTGGGATCACAGGCAAGTGTTGGATTCCACGTGGAGAAGGATAGCCCTCTAGTTATCCTTGCTAAAATGTGTGGTGTCCACCCATTGGTGCTAGCTGTGGCCTTGGTTCTCCCTCAGTGAAAGGTGACTGAGACTGGTAATGGAGGCTGCTGCAGTCCCAGAGACTGTGGCCCCTGATCCCAGACTCTTTCGTCTTTCTTGTCTCTTCTGCTTTCCTCTTTTACATCCGATTTTGGGACCTCTCACTATAGATAGAACCAACAATTATTCCCTAAGCAATGGGCATAAAAACTATCTATCTAGCATTTACATAGGTGTTATATAAGTAGTCGAGCAAGGATTTAAGGTCTACAGGAGAATGTGTGTAGGTTACACGTAACTACTACACCATTGTCTATGAGGGACATCTGTGGATTTTGGTATTTGCAAGGGATCTTGGAACCAATCCTGCATGAATATCAAGAGATGACTCAGACTGGAAGACTGCCTCGAGCTGGTTACTGGGCACTGAGACTGGAGGGCCTCTGTGAGCTGGTTACTGGGGCATGGAGAATATCAGTTTCAGCATCTGGGTCTTTAGAGTTCTTACCAAGCTCGTCTTGGCAGAGTTGACCATAGATGAAGTAAAAACATCAAAGCCAGACAGAAGTTTGCTCCCTTAGTCATGGAACCAGTTAGATCCTGGGATTCTCCACAGGGAACAAGAGGGAGGATGGTCAGTTCCAAGGCTTCCTTGGAAAGGCCGTGTGTGTTATAAGGTCCTTAATTCCTGGAAACTGCCAGGGGCTAACTGGAAAGGGTCTTGAGAGAGGACCCAGACAGCTGGTGAAGGGGCGAGGCAGTCAGAATCCGGGGTTTAACTGGTTATGATCTGGCTCGGTGCAAGGGCAGGTCATTGTGAAGGTAAAAGCTGATTCTGGTGGGTTCCCTGTGCCAGGCCTCGGCCTGTTTGCCCTTATATCTCCTCACTTGCCCTGTTCTTCCTCTGGTGGTGACGTTGAGGAGGGCTCTGCAGCCTGCCTTTTCCAGGCTCCTTTGTGAGCAGGCATCTGCCCGGCACCGGTGGGAGTTCAGAAGGGGCAGTGAGAGCCAGAACCTACAGCACAGAGTTACAGTGGGTTGGCTTCCGTCTCCTGACCTCAGCTCCTGAACCTCTGCGCGGGCTGCCTGTATCTCTCCACCCAGGAGCAATTGGCATCCTGCTAGTGCTGATCTCTGAGTCCCTAAAAATTCCCTTTTGATGTCTCAGAGCCTCTCATCTGGGTAGCCCCGTGCCTCTAGTAAATTCTTGTAATTTTTCCTGTTCTCCTGCTTAGCCAAAGATCCAAAATGTAACCTCATCTTAAGCACAGCAACCCTCCATTTGAGTACCCTTGGGTAGGAAGCGCTTAGAAATAAGTTAGCTGGTTTGGACTCTCACTGCAGCCTAACCCTTCCATTCATAGCCTCTGCTCTCATGGGACAGCTCAACGGAATCAGAGACTGTTTCTCTCAGCCTCGTTTTGATGGGCTAATCCTTCCAACTTCCTCCTTAGGCCTTCACAGGCTGATCTGAGACGAGGAATAGGAGACTTTCCTGAAAACCTTTCTCTCTTCTCAGTAATCACATTAAATATCTGATGTGTGGGCCAGCCAGAGAAAACCTACTTCTCTTTTCAGTAAAGACAAGGCATCTCATCATGCCTTATTGGTGAAATTGCTTTTTATTTTTAATTTAAGAGACAAGTCTGATTTTCACTGAAAACAGTGGATGTGGTTAATGGACTTAGCATACTAATTCTCATTTTAATGCACCAAACAACAAGGGTTGGTTTTCATCTGAGTAGAAGTGATTCACATTATTCTTATACCACAGTATTGAAAACATCTATTATATTAAAAATATATTTTGCTTAAGCTGCTCCAAGTAGAGGCAACTTGAAATCCTTGTTTGTGCTTGAGAGTTCAGAAATTCCTCCTTGGCCTCAGTCTTACATATTTGCCTACCTTTATCTCCAGAAATCCACATTTTGCCACCCAAATCTGTTGCTTCAGATTGCTTGAATATCTCCTGCGAGAAATTTCTCCACGGGCAAATAGGGTTACGGGTGCAGCTGACTAGCACTGGCGGAGCCAAGGGCTGCTTTGGTGGAGTGTTAGCTGTATTATCTGCAACTAGAGCTGGCCAGAGAACTTGGGAGGACCCACAGGAAGTGAATATTTTCTGACCAGATCATCCCTGCCGACTCTCCAGCATTTTCTTGTCTACAACTGAAACACTTTGCCTTGGATGTTTCTGCCCAAGATCTCTTGAGACAGTGGGCGTCTTTTTTTTTTCAAGTCGTGCCAAATGTGTCAAGAGCTGAATCCATAGTGCATAGATGTTGGCCCTGGTCATGTGGGGATGTGGCCTTCTCTTTCTGACACAGGCTGTTCACAGTAACCAGATGTGCCTGGAGTCCCAACCCTTTAAGAATTCTTGGCTTGGTGCTTCTGGAGAAAAGAGAATCTGGATGGGAAGGGAGTGAGGAGATGGTCTGACAAATACTTCTCTTTGTAGGACCCAAGTAAGAATAAAAGGAGAACGGGGACCATCCAGATTGGATGTCCAAGGCGAGGACTGCCACGATTTCAATGCATTCCCCAAAACTCACGAGTTGGAAGCTGCACAGCTTGCAGTGCGGCAATGTTGAGAAGGAAGAGTTTTAAGAGTTCTTGAGGTCTGAGGGTGCTGCTCCAATGAGTGATGCAGGTCATTCCTGAGGGAGCGGGTTAACTGCAAAGGAGTTTGTGCTCTCTCGCCCTGTGCCGACTTGCAGCACCACACAGCAAGAAGGCTCTCACCAGATATAGCACTTGGTCTTGGGCTTCTCAGCCTCCAGAACTCTGAGCCAAATAAACTTCTTTTGTTTATAACTCACCTAGGCTGTGGCATTCTGCTACATCAGCAGAAAGCAGACTAAGACAGGACTAACTAAAAGGAAGCACCCTTCCATCTCTTCTTTAGTACTCAGCATTGGCTTCCTCTTCGCTTTAGGCTCAATCATGTGGACAGGGCCAGGGATCTGGCCAGATAAGTTCTGCACTGCTCAACTCCAGGAAGCAGCATTCTGGTAAAGTCTGAAGCTATTCAGTGTGCAATCCAGCCCACTAGGCATGGTGCTCTGGTTGAGGGAGGGAGGCTTCCCTGGTTTCCCTTGCAACACCTAGACGTTTCATTTAGCTCCCACCTTCTCTGTAAAAACTTTCTCCTGCTTTAAGAAAGAGGAGTGATCTGTATCTTTTATGATACTGAACGAGCTGACAAAAAGGGAACCATATGCTTCTTGGAAAGAAGTTTTCCCTAAAGATAATGTAGTACTATTTTAAAGTCGGCACTAATAAAGTTGCTCTCTGGGAATGAAAATTTTACCCAACTGATTTAAACTAAGTTATTCCATGTGCTCAGCTGACCACGGCTATTAGCAAGAACTAATGAGGCTGGGGATCCTCAACACATGAGGTTGACCTCAGATCAACCATGCTTTGGAAAATTATGGATTACAAGTGGTCTTAAAATTATTATGACTTCTGGGGCTGGGGATATAGCTCAGTGGAATAAGCACCTGCCTAGCAAGTGCAGGGTCCTGAGTTCGATCCCCAGTACTGCCAAAAAAAAAAAAATTATTATGACTTCTGCATATTGATACAGTTCTTGAGATGAGAACTGTAACATTCATTATTCTTAGAGGCAGCTTTATAAGGAAAGACAAGAAAGACTAAGGGACATGCTGTTGTCTTCCAGTTCAGAGAGAAGGGATGGAGGAGCAGCCCAAAGAAAAGGAGGCTCATGAAACTAAGGATAAAGGCAGTGGGAGGTTTTGCTTTTGTTTTTATTTTTTAGGAACAAGTAATCAGACTGGTCTCCAAGACAAGGGTCTTAGAGCTAAGAAGTGGACAAGATGGATGGGAACTATTGCACAGGCAAAGAAAACATTTGGGTATTAATAGGCTCCTGGCATAAACAGTTGAGTGAAGTGAAGACTGTGGGTTTAGGAAGTGAGATCCCGAAGGCTGATGGGGTGGAATCATCGCAGACCACAGACCACAGACCACAGAGGGATCTGAAGGCATCGCCTGGTGCTCAGACCCACAGAATGTGAACTTTCCATGGCTATTAAGCCAAATATCTGAGCAGAAGACTGTTTTTTCACCCAGGTCACAATCTTAGAGAATCTTAATTTTTTTTCTGCAGGGTCTAGTGCTTCTTCTCAATATATAATTTCCCATGTAGGGTCACATACTGCTTTGCTAAATAAATAGTCCTTTCCTGAAAGGATATTCAGACTGGAATGTGTTTTCAAGACTATGTTTGTCTCCCAGAAAAGAAAATAAATATATCATCTCAAAACTGACATCCCTCAAGTTAGAAACCAAAGCAGGTTGTGCAAAGCAAAGTATTTGTCAGTGAGAAGTCATACTAACTCCAATGTTTGTTTTCTTAAAGCTTAAGTCTTAGAACTCTTTTCTAGTGGAGTTGAGTATTTAGTAAGATTTTAGACCTCTCTAAGACAAGAGTGTTAACCTCCTAATGTAGCACCTGGCTTGAGGGCAGCTCTGCACCTCCTCAGCACCATCCAGCACTGACTCACCATGACCTGAATTTCTTGTGACTTACTGCCCTTCAATATTTACCTTTCTTCTTCCATTGGGCTTCCGCTTTGAATCTTTTCCCAAATCTCAGTATATGAAAGTACTCCACCTAAACAAACACAAACCTCGTAGTAGCTTTCTTCCAAAAATGCTAGGAAACTAAGATTCTCTCCATATCATGACCCCAGAAATGGAGGGAGAGTAGCAAGCTAGAGAAATCTGTCTCATGGAGGGAGGGAAGGAGAATGGTCATACTCACAGGTAGGAATGGTGCTAGGAGGAAGAAAGCTCATCCACAGATAAGGCAGTGGAGTTCAGGGAAGTGGCTCAGAGGCAGAGAGATGGAATCTGAGTGCTGATTCCTATCTTACAGCAGATAGAAATTCAGCTGTAGCCTTCAGAAAAAGGACATCACATAGGAAAATCAATGTTGGAGCACTTCCGTTTCCAGCGAAGGGGAAACCCAGGCTGTGACTCCATGAGCTGAAGGGCTGGGAGAGACAGTATAATCAGGGAATAGCCAAGGGCTCACAACTAATGCCTGGAAGAGTCTGGACTGAGAACGGCTCATAACATCGTCTGAAGTTTTCATAGAATTTTTACCACTGGGACAGGCATCGTGGAAAGACCTCTTTCCTGGTGTCAGTCAGTATTTGAGAGTAAGTGATGGAGCATTCGTGTCAGAAAAGCAAGTCCTCTTCCTCTGATCCTTCATGCCAACCCACAAAACTCAGCCTCCTCATTTTCCTGATGTCATATCCCGACACCCTAAAAAGAAGGAACATTATTTAACTGTCGGAAGTACTGCAGAACATGAAATAATAAATAAGCTATGTAAATTTTGAAATGACTCATCATTCTCTTTGTTCTACATCTTTATAACTGCCTTTTATAAGTTACATATTTTTCCTCATGATAGAAATCTAAAACCAAACGGCAACAACAACAAAACCCTCTAAGTGCCCTCTCATGCAGAAACCTATTTTACTGCATCAGAATATGCCCAGGCAACCGCTGTTGGAATAATAGTCAACATTTTCCAAGAGTCTATTGTGTGTCAGACACTCAAAACCACCTACTTCTATCCATATTTTAGAGACAAGGAAACCAAAAATAGAGAGGTTAGATGAGTTATCTATGGTCGCCTAGTTACTAATTGTCAGACTGCAGACTTGAACTTAGGGACACTGGGTTCAAAGTCCACGCTCTTATTCCTTAATTATAAATGTTCCATCTCCTCAGAAAACAAAGTCTCAAGAGGCTCCGCTCAAGCCAACCTACAGTGGACCACCTGTCTTCACTCAGCTGCCCTCCTGGCTGACATTCTTCCCTCTTTCAAGGTCTCTTTCTAAAAAAAATTTTTTTTCATTACTACATGCTTTTAATTCTGCCTCTCACCTCCCTCACCCTCCTAGCATCTATTGGCCCCCTTTCAATTAGCAAAAATACATGTCTGTTTTATTTTACTCTTTAATTTATTTATACATTGAGTATCTCACATAAGAGAAACCATGTGATATTTAAGCTTGTGTGTCTTACTTTTTTCACTTAAAATTATGGTCTCAAGACATATCCACTTTCCTACAAATAACTCATATTATCCCTTCCTTGTAGCAGAATAGTGCTCCATTGTGTGTAAACACTGGATTTTCTCTACCCATTCATCTGCTGATGAACATAGGTCACTACCAAGATTTTGCTATCATAAACTGTGCTTCTATAAACATGAATACACATGCAAATAAATCATGAAAAAAACGTTCAACATCACTTGTCATTCAAGAGATGAAAATTAAAACAACACTGTGATTCAATATCACCCTGGAAAGAATGCCTATTATCAAGAAATCAACCAATAACAAATGCTGGAGGGGCTGTGGGGCAAAAGGAACACTTCTCCACTTTGGTGGGAGTGCAGAATGGTGCAACCATTGTGGAAATTCCTCAAAAATCTAGGATTGGAGGTCCTATTTGACAAAGCTATTCCCCTTCTGGGCATCTTCCCAGAAGAATTAAAATCCTCATACCACAGTGATATATGTGCACCCATGCTTATAGTAGCAGGATTTGTAATAGTTAGATCTTGGAAACAACCCAAATGCCCATCAACTGAGGAATGGACAAAAAAAGATGTGGTCTTTTTACATAGTGGAGTACTACTCACCCATAAATAAGAATAAACTGGAGACTTTTATACTTTTATAGGTAAGTGGATGCAACTCAAGACCGTGCTCATAAGTGAAATAAACCAGACACACATGTAAACAACATATTGTCTCCCTGGTGTGAGAAGCTGAAGGAGTAAATAAGATCCACAATGTACAGTAGACACTATAGAATGGAAAGGAACTTGAAAAGGAAGGAGAAACTGGGATGAGAGAATGGGGACAAGGAGGAAGGGAAAACAAAACAAAACAAAGCACAGACCGATACGTTCAGATAGTTATACTACTAATTTCTCTTAGTTTATTGAAAAGAAAGGTTTGTGCTAATATGGTTTGGACAATTAAATGCCAATATCTTGTTCACTGAGCAATAATTTAAAGATAACAACACGCAGTGTAACCAGGACAGTAACCACTGTTACTCTCCTGTTATCTTGTTTTGAAATTTCTGTTTTTTCTCCCTTTAAAATAAAATTTTAGAAAAGAATTTTACCCATTTTATCTTCCAGCAGATTGTTTCTATTATAACATTTAGATTTTGAACCATTTTTATTTCTGTTTAATACTGGTGAGAGATATGGGTCCAGATTCAATTTTCTGCATGCGGATAGCCAGCTTTTCCAGCACCATTTGCTAAAGAGACTATCTTTCCTCCCGCTTACGTTTTAGAGCCTTTGTCAAAGATCAGATGACTGGAAGTGCCTGGAATTGTTTCTGCATCCTCTCTATTCTGTTCTACTGACATCCACATTTCTTTTGTTCTAGTTTCACACTATTTTTATCACTGTGGCTTTATAATATAACTTGAAATCTGGGATTGTGGTGCTACCTGCTTTGTTCTTGTTGTCCAGGATTGCTTTCGCTGTTCTGGGTTTCTTCTGGTTGCACATGGATTTTAGTACTGTTTTCTCCATTTCTTTGAGGAATGCTGTTGGTATTTGAGTGGGTTTGCATTAAATTTATGTATCAGTTTTGTCAGTGTGGCCATTTTCACAGTATTGGTTCTGTCTACCCAGGAACAAGAGATATCTGTCCATTTCCTGATGTCCTCTTTTATCTCCTTTTTCAGAGTACTGTAGGTTTCATTATAGAGGTCTTTCATTTCCTTTATTAGATTAATTCTTAAGTATTGAATTCTTCCTGAACCTATTGTGAATGATATTACTTTCCTAATTTATTTCTCAGTGGGTTTATTATTGGTTTACAGTAATATAATTGATTTTTTTGTTAATTTTGTATTATGCTACATTACTAAGTTTGTTTATGAATTCTAGGAGTCTTTTGTTGAAATTTTTGGGACTTCTGCGTAAAGGATTATGTTGTCTATGAAAAAAGAGTTTAACTTCTTCCTGTCTTATACTTACTCCTTTTACTTTTTTCCTCTGCCTGATTGCTCTGGCTAAAGTGTCAAGTACTATATTGAACAGGTATGGTAATAGCAGATGTCCTTGTCTTGTTCCATATTTTAGATAGAAAGCTTTCAATTTTTCCCAATTTTACATGATGTTGGCAGTAGGTTTATTATAAATGGTTTTAACAAAAAAATATATATATATTTTTTTTAATCTAATAGGGGCTGGGGATATAGCTCAGTTGAATAAGCGCTTGCCTGGCAAGTGCAAGGTCCTGAGTTCAATCCCCGGTACCACAAAAAAATATATATATGAAAATAAATTTTAAAAATTAAAAAATTTTATTATAAATGGTTTTTATTATATTGAGATAAGGTTTTTGTACACTTGCTTTCTTTAGGGTTTTTACCATGAATGAATGTTGGAGTCTGTCAAAGTCTTTCAGGTATTTATGTGATTTTTGCTCTTCCTTATGTTTATGTGGTGTCTTAAATTTACTGATTTCAGTGTGTTGAGCCATCCTTGCATTCATGGGATAAAGTCTATTTGATTATGACTTATTGCATTTTATTTGCCAGTGTCTTATTGAGCATCTTTAAATCTATGTTAATTAAGAGACTGACCTATAGTTTTCTTTTTCAGTTCAATTGTTATTTGGTATTGGATCAAAGTAATGCTCACTTCTAGTAATAAACTTGACAGTACTCTGTTATTTTTAATTTTATTAAGGAGTTTGAGGATTGTTGGCATTAGATCTTCCCTAAAATTCTTGTAGAACTCAGTAGTAAACCCATTAGGTCTTGAGTTTTTCTTGGTTGGTAGGTGGTTTTATTTTTGCCTCAATTTCATTATCTGTTATTGTATTATTTAAGGTTCTTACATCTTCTTAGTTCAGATTTGGTAAATCATAGCATGTAGGAACTTATTTCATCTTGATTCTCCAATTTATTGGAGTACAGATTTTCAAAGTAGTTATTCATAATCTTTTGGATTTCAGTGATGTTATGGTGATTTCTCCTTTTTTCATTGCTAATTGCATTGATTTGGGTCTTTCCTTTCTCTTTTTGGTAAGATTGGCTAAGAGTTTGACTATTTTTGTTTATTTTTTTAAGAGTCAGTTCTTCAATTAATTGATTCTTTGTATTTTTGAGTCTCAATTTCATTAATTTCTACTCTGATATTTATAGTTTTATTTATGCACTAGCTTTGGGTTTGGATTGTTCTTGCTTTTCTAAGACCTTGAGGTACATCATTAGGTTATTTATGTGGGCTCACTTTGTTTTTCTGAAGTCGGTGTTCACAGATATAAACTTCCCACTTAGGACTGCTTTCATTGTGTCCCATAGGTTCTGGTATGTTGTAGCACATCATTTGATGCTAGAAATTGTCTAATTCTTTCCTTGATTTCGTCTGTTACCCATTGATTATTCAAGAGTGTATTGCTAATAGCAAATGCTAATGAGTCTGTGGAGAAATAGAAACTCTTCTCCACTGCTGGTGGGAATGCAGACTGGTGAAACCACTGTGGAAATCGGTTTGAAGATTGCTCAGCAAACTAAGCCTGGAGGTCCCATTCGACCCAGTTACTTCCCTTCTGGGTATTTCCCCAGAAGATCTGAAAACATCATATCACAGCGATATATGTGCTCTCATGTTTATAGCAGCACAATTTGTAATAGCTAAATCATGGAAGCAACCCAAATGTCCAACCACTGAGGACTGGATAAAAAAACTGGCATTTTTATATAATGGAATGTTACTCAGCTATAAAGAAAATCTAGAGGTTCTTATAGGTAAATGGCCACAATTAGACCATACTCACAAATGAAATAAATCAAAGGTAGATACCTATTAAATCCTTCTGTTTGAAGGTAGAGTTCAACTCTAATATTTCTTTGTTGTTGATGTTTTTCTGGTTGTTCTATTGTTACAGTGGGTTATTTAGGTCCCTCACTATATTTGTGTTAATTTTTATCTGATCTTTCATGTATACTAGTGTTTGTTTTATGAACCCAATGGCAAGAGAAAACAGAGATTATCCAAACATCTGGAGCTAGTGTTTGATGCATATATATTTGTAGTTGTTATGTCTCCTGTTAAATTATTTCCTCAACCAGTATGTAATGACCCTCTTCACCTCTTCTAATCAGTTTTGCCTTGAAGTCCACTTTCTCTGAAAATTGGATAGCACTTTTACTTGTTTTCAGGCTCCTGTTGCAATGTGATATTTTCCATGCTTTGATATTTTGTGTGTATGAATTTATTTTTGGATTAAAAATGTTTATTTATACAGCACACTGTTAGTTTTCAGTCTTTGATCCAATCTGCAACTTGTGTCTTTTGATTGGGGAGTTGAGTACATTCATACAGAGAGTTACTACTGAAAGATATTGCTTATTTGTGTCATTGTATTGTTTTCTCCATTGTTGATTTCCTTTTTTACTTATCTGTTTAATGGTTCACCCTGTCTGTGCCTTCATTCCATTAGACATTTAAGCACTGTTTGCCTCATTCTCTCTTTCTAGAGTATCCTTGAAAGTTTTTGGAGTCCTATTTTGAAAGCCGTGAATTCCTCTGGAGAGGGGAGGGTACAGTATAATTGACCCAGCACCCAGTTCTCTGGAAATGAACTGCAATATTGTTGATGACACAAAAACAAAGCAGATACTGGTATACAGTAAAAACCAGTTAATGCAATAATGATGCCACCCTGGCAACAGCAACAAAATTAACAACAATAACAGAGTCAAAGACAAACTACATATGGGCATGCCATAAGAACCAATAAAAGCTACTAGTGTACCCCGCTTGAGATCTGTAATTATAATATAAACACAAAGATAAATGGAGTTTTGACATATATAGTAAATATCTACTAAAGACAACAACTGTTACAGCATTAACAATAGAAAAGAATTCAACAATAGCACAGAGTGAACTAAATATATAAAGATTAATGCAATTTAATATCAATACAGGATAGGGAAAGAGAAAACAGAAAGTAAAATTTGAAAAGAACAGAAAGATGAAAAGGAGGAGAGAAAAGTAAAATAAAATATCCTATTGGGGATAAAAGAAAATTAACAGAATTAGATAAAAGCTAACAGAAAAAAAAACACAAGAAAATGAATAATAAAACAAAAGGGAAAAAAGAAAAGAGAAAAAATCCTAAACCTTCCCCAAAAAACAATGAAGTAAAAAAAATTCCCCAAAATGTCCTCCGTTTTTGAGTGAGGGATTTTTTTACAGGTTATGCAGTTTTAGAATCCACCAGATATGAAGGAGATATAGTGACTCACTAATAAGACCTATTGTACTTCCATACTCATGTCTTTGTGTGTGAACTCTAAGCCCTGCTCTGCCTCTCCTGTTGAGCATGGTTGTCCAATGATGTCTACCCTAGGGTTGCATTCATGACAGTTGTTTCTAATTTCTGTCTCCCTCTATGTGACCCAAGTCAAGCTTTCTCCACCTGGATTTATGGTCTGTGGGCTTGCTCCAGAGCCCCATCCATCTGTGTATCCAGGCTGGGACAACTGTGCAAGCTTACGTACATCCCTGCTCGTATTACTGGGTGGGAAAAGCAAACTGAGCACTCATCTCTGTCTTAGATATAGGCAGTGGGGTAGGGAGTGGGATCAGACAGCCTTTTGGATTTAATGCTAGCAGCTTCAGGTCAAGCTCCCTCTGAATGACACACGATACCAGCCTGGCTTCTCACCACATAGAGTGGGACTCTCATGTCTTTTAGGCTGAGCTTAAATTTCTCAATGAGTCTATGTCTATCCCACACCCTCTCTGCAACTGTCTCGTGTGGCAATCTGGCACACAGTCACTATGGTAGGGTGAATCCAGAAATGCTGAAATGTAATTGTTCTATTGCTCAATCTTAACCCAATCAACCCCTGCCCCAAATGGCTCCGAATCGAACACTTTCAAATATGGCAGTGACAGCCCTGGATTTGTTCTCCAACTCTAGCCTCATGCAAAGGAGTTTCTTTTGGAGTAAAACCCTGCCCTGTTTTTACACTTTACAATAACTATGGGCTGTGCTTGGAGCTAGTGCTGCCAGCGAGGTCTGCTGCTTCTTTCTGGAGCTGCCAACCTTCCTCCACCTTGGAAGTCAGGATTACTATTTCAGACGGATTTGTTCTTTTCTCCGTGTTGTGCTGTTTCTCCAGCTTCTCTGTAGTTTCTAGTTTCCCTGTCAACTCACTTTCTCTCAATGCCCAGAGATCTGTTTCCTTTTTGTCTTTACCAAGTTGTCATTTTCCAGTTCTCTCAATTTCAGGTCCCAGAGAGGCTCTATTTTGCTGCCAGTGATTACTGTGCCATTTTTTTCCTGACACTCTCCTGTGACTAATGGCAACTTTCTACCACAAATTTCTGAGTGTTACTAAACTCTCTCTTATGCTCACACCCTGACCTGTGAAGAATAAATCTTAAGACTCTTAGACCCAATGTATAACTTCCTCTTCATAAGTAGAAAAAGATATTGAAATATAAACTATTAACAGTGCTGTGAGAGCCCTGAAAAATTATTTATGCTTATTAACTCAGTACAAAATCTATCTCCAAGACAAGTTTTGGGGCACAAAGGAATAAGCAAAACTTGAAATGAGACATGACTAAATGGGCTGAGGCTGATCTTGAAAATCAGCATATACAAATCTTATGTGAGAACAGTTCTTCGGAGCCCTATACTGCACAATAGCACATTTTAAGTGCTCTCCTATCCCTATGAAGAGAGAGTTCTAGGAATAAATTATTTTGTTTAAATTAGGGTTAGGCTAAGTAATGGAAATATAGTGACAAAAAGACAAAGTTACAACATTTAGGAGGTTACAGGTTGATTAGAAAAATGCATGCAAAAATGTAAAACTCAGAAGGAGGGTTTGCTTGAAAATGAATATTTTGAGACAAACAAAATAATACGGTTATTTGAACAGATAGAGAGTAAATACTCAGTAAAAAGTGACCATTCATATAAAACAGTAAGATTTAGTTCAATTCATAAACATCCTCCTTTAGGGATAATAAAAAGAGTGCCTAATACCATACCTTCTGTTCAACACCGACTCTGCAGTCCTAACGAATACAAAGAAAAAAGAAAATAAGTCATAAGCTGGGATATGAGAGACTGACTTCATTATTGACAGCTTATTTGATTGTTTATACCAAAGGGCTGAAAGAAGCAGTAGACAAACTTTAATAATTAATAAGAGTTTAGCAAGGTAAGTGAACACAAAATCAGCATAGAAAAATTTATAATAATATTTGGCAATTATTTATCACTTCATACATTTCAAAGCCCTCATAGACATTTCTCACCCAAAAATTTTAGAAACTCTGAGTTTCATATATCATCGTGGAGGACCACCTGGATAGCCAGTCATGAAAGAACAGCACCTGGTCCTGCTTCCAGGTCCTGATGTGTGCAGAGCCGGCTGGGGCATTTCCTTACCCATCAACTGGCTTTGAGCAATGCACATGGGTCTAGCCAAGGTGCTGACCTGTAGTCTTCACAGCAATAGGTCAGTGACGCCCCAACTACAGCTCCCAAGTAGCGTGTGTCAGCTAGACTGAGAAATGCCACACTGTCGGCTGAGATTAAGCCTTGAGAAAGAAACCATGACACCAGAAAATGACAATTACACATCAAAACTAAAGCACCAACCCCAGAAGTACTGGCCCAATCTATGATATATAGATTATTCTGCATCTCTCTCTCTCTCTGCATATTGCAGAGGTGATTTCAGGCCTCCTACTTAGCCCAGCTCCCAGCACTCAAGTACCTTCAGCCTTTCTCTCAGTCACTCATCCTGAAACCACTGCCCTTTTCATGAATTAATAAAACCTGGGTTTGGCCCTGGGTTGTAGCGTTTGTTCCAGTTACCCATCCTTCTGACTGGACTAGGACCCCTTGGCTCCCCACAACTACGAATGTGCCTTCGTGTCTTTATTCTCACCATGGGTTGCACTGGCAGTGATAGGTTGGAATTAGCTTATTGGAATTCCAATAACTTTCCCCTGAGATTACAAATATAAACTTCCCACACCACACCGAGGGCCAGAAGGTCTATCTATATCCCTCATCATCATTATTGTCGGTGTGTGCTGCATAATTTCCATTTGATAAGTGTGTAGCTGAATCAGAGAGATTGCATTTTTCTCTTTTCAGAAACTGAGGTAGGGATAGCTGGGATACTTCTACTGCTGATGTCTAATGTTTTATTGAAAGGAACAGTTAAAGCTTAAAGTTTTGGGGCTATTTTGCTGCTTACATCTGGTAATCTGAACAACTAATCTGAAGACAACAATATGCAATGTAACAGCTGGTGAATTCCTGCCATCTTGTCTAGTGAAGCTCTGTATCATTTCTAATGTTTTCTTTGTTTTTTATTCTCTTTAATGGTTTGATCAATCTTGCATTCTCACGTCTGGTAATCTGAGCAACTTCATTGATGATAACAATATGTAATATAACAACCACTGTTAATTTCTATCATTCTGTTTTCCTATCAAAACCCTGTATCATTTTTATTGTTTTTGCTTTGGGGTTTTTTGGTCTATGTTGTTGTTATTTTGTTATTTTTTTACTCTCTTTAAAATAAAATAGCTGAGTTATCTTAACATATGGTGTTATTCACACTTTTTGGTGTTACCCTTCCATGAATTTTGTCCAACACATAGGAGTTTCCTTTCTATCCAATCTCAAAACTTTAAAAATCATTCTGCTGGGCTGTTTGCTCTTGATTCTCAAGGTATAGCTACTAAGAGCCACCAACAATAGTCATGCCACTGCCTCAGCATTCAAGTACTTGAAATTTTTTTCCTGTCAGTTTTATTAGTCTGATCCCCTTCATCTCAGTGTCATCCAATATCTATGGACATGCGCAAAATGCAAACAAATTTTCAGCGAAAGCATGATACACATGGCCTGGAATCCAATTGCTAATGGCGTTCTTTCCAGGAGAAACCTCCTGAGCCTGGTCTTCACCGGCTGCAGTACTACTCTCAGCATTCTGGTCTTCTGCGTTCTGACCGGAATCTCCCATCAAGCTCAGCTCATAGCACTTCAGGGTTGCCTCTTCCCCTGGCATTGCCACACTTTTCCAATCTCTTCTTATAAGTCAGTTCCAAAGGCTTCTGAATCTCATAACAAGGTAGTGTCACAGAATGACCCAACTTCTCTGATTCCAAAAATCTGTTTTAGCTACTTTATCACTGGGACAAGATATCCAACCCCTACAAGTTAAAAGAGGAAAGGTTTAGTTTAGTTCAAGTTTCAGTGCATATATGGCTGGCTCTAAGGCAGGGTAGGATGGCAGAGGGACATCGCAAAGAAGAGTGACTTCCTCATTCTTTCCCGTTTTCTTTCCCAAGGTTCTACCCTATGGGTTAGTGCCACTCATACCCAGCATGGGTCTTCCCTCTTGAGTAAGTCCCTTCTCCACACCCAGAGCTGAGTAACCCAATCAGTGGACTATTGCAGTATCACATACCCCTGACCCAAGTTCTCCAAACCCCACACATGACCACATGAGGGCTTGGGGGCATCTAAGTATAAGTCATACAGGCAAGACTATGCCATTTAGAAGTTACTTTTTCTCTAAATTTCTCATATATGTTTTTTCCTTAACAATGCAAATGAATTTTTTATGATTTTTTTATTAGTACATGTTTGTGGAACAGGATGTGTACATTCCTTTTGGGGAGTTTGCACATAATACATTTTAATTCATTTTGTTCACCCCCTTCACTTCCCTCCCTCCCCAATCCATTCATCTCTTGATCCCTTTTCTTCCTTTGGGGGTACATGTTTGCAATACACACTACTGACATTCCTTGTGTAGAGTTGGTACATCTATATCACATATCTTAATTCCTTTTTTCATTTACTTTCCCTCCCCACTTCCTCCCATCTCTTGATCCCCTTTCCTTTGAGAAAAATCTAAATGACTTTCTTGAGAGGATGATACTACCATTCCAGAAGCATTGGCACAATAGAAGATAACAGTTGTATCCAAGCAATGTAGTAGACCTCATTCACTGACAAAAGGGAATGTTCTGGATTCTTCCCATTCTGCTAACCATAAGATCATATCAATCCTTCAGCTGAAGGAAGCTGCTCTGATCCTTGGGGAAGGGCCATCATCTGAGGAGCGAGGATAACTCCAAGGATACCAAGAGTTCAAAAATCATTTGCTCTCAACTCACCTTATTCTTCTCAGAAAAAAATATTAAAACAAGCAAACAGACAAAACATACATTTACAAAGAACTTGAGGGAATTTCAGACACTGGAAGGGAGGAACACAAATTGTAAGAAATCTGTACAAATTGGCTTAGTCTGGTAAAAACAAAATAGATGTAAATGAAAGTTTCCATGTAAATTTAATAGAAATAAATGGACAAATTGAAAGTTTAATAAATTGTCCTAAAAGTACCCCATGAGTCACTGTCATAACTTGGATTAGAACTCAAAACTCCTCATTCCAAGCCTGATGACAAATCATCAGAGACAGGGATGTCTGCCCTGGGGCTGACAAACCCTTCCATGATGCAATTGCTGAGGAAATGAGCTCTAGCATGACTCTCCTTTGGTGCTGTGGGTTTGTTTTTATCTCCCTCAGCAAAGAAAAGATGAGTAAATATTATCTTCATCCTCACTTAGGGAGAGGAGACAGAAGGTAAATACAGTAATGATGTATATAGAGGGCAAGTGGACAGGACAGAGGTATAACAACACTTTTCAGAAGCAAAACATATCAAGCCAATAAACTAGAGAATGCAGAGTAGAACAAACCTTTGTGTTTAAAAAAGAAATCACATTATAAGAGAAAAGCAGAATTGGGAAGAAAGGACTATTATCAATGGGCTTTTCCAAAATGGCCTTATGTTTCATCAGTGAGGGTGTAGGGCTTCAAAAAATGCTTTGGAAGGGCAGGAGTTACTGAGAAAGGATTTCCAAAAGCACATTTGTAAGAGTGAAGACTTTTAAGTAGACTTGTACTTTGTAAGGTTAAATTTAAGGTGTTTTCCAGTTGACGTTCTATTGTTACTAAATTTATTCTGGTTTTCCATGTGAAAGCAAATTTTCAAACCAAATAGAATGAGAACCATAATGTCCATATACCCAGGAAGGAAATGAAAACTATATTTTCAAATTTACAGGGGTTATTATTAGAAAAATCATGTGGAAATTGTAGTTTTAACATGGCAAAGACCTGAGATTCTACATGGCTCAATCTAATTCTGAACTAGGGTTCAACCCTAAAGACTGGTCTTCTAGCTTTGCTATATTTCTAGTCCCAGTGTGCTCCTTTTTCTTGCCTTTCCTACTGTTTCTAATTGTGAGTAACTCAGAGGGTCCTTTCCTCCAGGCCCGTTACAGACAACACTGGCACTAATATGGTTTGAATATGGCTTGTCTCTTTCAAAACTTATGTTGAAATTTATTTCCCGTTATGAAATAGTAAAAGGTGAAATGTTAAATCAGTGATTAGGGCTAAGTCTTCACGAATGGATTAGCCCATTCCTGCCATTAATGGATTAATTGAGTAAGGGGTTAGTGGGTTATCTGGAGAGTGGATCTGCTATAAAAGTCAGTTTGGCTGAATTTCTAATACCATCCCTATCTCTCACACTGTGATAATCTGTGCTCGCTGGGGATTCATTCAACAAGAAAGTCATCATCAGATGCCTTTGACCAGAACTATGAGCCAAGTTCAACTTCTCTTCTTTATAGCCCATGTATAGCAACAGAAAACCAACTGGGACAGATTCCTTCCTTCATCAGCCACACTTACCATTCACATCAAATACTGGCAGCAAAAGAATAGCAGATACAGTGTATGGAATGAATGCCTCATCTGCACACAGCGTGTAGGAAATGTTCTGTTGTGTAACATCCTTGATTCTGAAACGACAAAATAGCATTTTTAATTGTCAAATGTTTTCATTTTGTTAGATACAATGTCTCCCTTTGGAGGCAAAGATTAGAGACCTGAGGTGCACATGGGACCTTCTAGGTAAGCAGAGATCTATATATTGGCTTCAACGAATTTGTTCACTATATAATTGAGGAACTTTCATATGACCAGCACTGCACTCAACACTGTGAGTGTCCCAAAACTACTGAATTTGCATGTAGAAGAACAAACAGTGCATACCTCTACAGGTGCTAAGACCCTTGAGTTAAAACTTAAATAGGAAAACAAAGACTCTGAGAATTCATGGTATTGGCTTAATTGCCAAGAGATTTGTACAGATAGTTTTGGATTTAGAGGAGTAATTGGAGGACCACAGAAGTGTAAACTTTGAATTTTTAGCAGGATTTTTAAAAGGCTAGCATATAGAGAAAAGCCAGTATAGGTAGAAGTTACAATATCAAAAAGACACGGTCTCAGGATGGTTTTGGGGAAATCACAAGTAACAGCAGCTGCTGTTTGTTCTGTGGGCTCTCAGGCGTGTTGTGCTACGAGGCAGCCCATTGGCAATGGGCACTGTTGCTGTTTGTTAATGGAAAATCCACAAATGCAAAGAAAAGCAAATTTTCCTTTGTGCTTTTCCCAACTCTTCTGCTCTTTCCTCCTCACTCTCCCTTAAAGCTGGGCTGGATAGGTGGAATTCACATGGTCCTGTCTCCATGTATCAGCCAGTGATTCCACATGGAAAAGCAGAAGCCATAATCAGTTTTGCTATTTTTATCATCTTCTCAAAATACTAGGTTTTGCACATCTGGAATGTAGCATTCATGATGGATAATTCCATTGTTCCCATTTTTTCCCCCTTTTTTCAAACTGTTAGCTTTTAATAGTTAAATTTTTAAATTTAACTGTGCAGTTAATCTAGTTTATTGAATTTAACAAACTTGTTAATGCACACGATTCACTGAGAAGGCTTCCAAGCACTAAGCCTGTTGTCACTTTATCACCATCCAAACCCAAAACCATACCCTGTGGTGTTCAGTAACTTCATGGAGAAAACTCCCTGAGTTAATTTTATTTTAAGAGAAGCTGTAGCAGAGAGGACAGTGTTTCACCCCCAAAATCAGTTCCTCATATGGAATTTTGAGGTAGAGTTACCTAAACAAGGCATGACTTAGGATAAGGGTGTTTTTCACACTCCACTGTTGTCCAAATACCTGCCCAAAATTGATGTTCATCCTACCAGTGATAGCAATAGGGAGACAACGGCTACCTCTGCTTTTCATGTTTAAATCAGTGGTGCCACCCAGAACAGCCATTAGACCCTGGGCCAGTTTTGCATCCTAGTAAAACAGGTTTCTGAGTTAGATTTCTGCCAGAGAAAAATAATCTTGGTGGGTGAGAAAATTATAGTAATAGTTAAAGCGTGATTTCACAATATCCAGAATTCACTAGTGGATCACAGGATGATCCCGCAAGGCAAGGTCGCCTGTGTTTCACCTTGGCAGCCAGGTGTCTCATCTCCCTTTACTAAGGCAAATTCACCTGGGCCCAGGGCAAGGCCATTTGTGATGAAGCTATCATTGGAAGGTGGGGCTTGTCCTGTTATCCTGGAATTGACCCATACAGCAAGCCCTCTGTACCTCTCCTTTTAGAGACAGTGGCTAAATATGGCAGCCAGACTTCACCCCCCTCAGTTTACTAAATATCTCTAGGACGAGCCCTTCCATGGTCCACTGTGCTCATGCACAGTCCACGCTCACAAACATCCCTGACAGGAAAGAATGGATGGCAAAAGAGCATTGACTAGGCCTCAGCTCAGCCCGCAAGAATCTGAGGGGTTCACTCCCACAAAGTGCAGAGACAGCGTCTACAAGAGGGCAACTCCCCTAACTCCTCCGGATTCACCTAAGATGCTCAAGAACAGAAATGGAATCAAAGAAACCACAATTTTTTATAGCAATTTTGGGAAATACTACTGTTTTTACTTAATCTATCTTAAGATTAAGACTGGCCATACATGAAAGTAGAAGGGGGTCCATTAGAGAAGACTGTCTAGTAAACTAAACTGCTCACAGTCATAAGCCTACCATTTCACGGCCTTTAAAAAGTATCTTGTGGATTAGTTTTACTTGGACAAGAGAACGTGTGCCACAACAAAAATACCACTCCTAAGAGTGGTCATAGATGTATACAGGATGTGAAGAAAAAGTTGCAGTTGCACCTTAGAGGTTATCATGATGAACTGATGATACAACTGACATCTGACATCATCACCATCACACATCTTACTTCATTTACCTAAACAACATCTAAGTATCATCTGAATCACATCTCTGAAGCCATTCAAGGGCATTTTCTTATCTATCCATCTATGTGCTCAGTTTTTATTAGGTTTATTGGAAACAGATAGATAGATAGATAGATCACATTCATCATAGGGTGTTTTTACCTGTACAGGGTATATCTTAATTCTTTTTTCCCATTCCCCTACCCTCCATTCAACAGTTCTTCTACTCCTTATCTACAAAAGCTTTGTACCCATCTTCTCCTCTTCTATTTTTTTCTTTTCTCTTCCTTCCTTTCTCCTTCCCCACTCTAGTTACTCTCCCCATTTAAGCATTTTCTTTCTATTTGATAATATTTAGAGTACATTTTCTCCTCATTTACATTTCCAGTTTCTCACACCAGAGAAACAATGCAATATTTATATATGTGTGTTTGATTTATTTCATTTAAGAGTATAGTCTCAAGGTCCATTCATTTACCTAGAAATGGCTCGAGTTAGTCCTTCTTTATGGCTAGGTAGTAGTATAAAAAAATTATGTAATTAAAATAGAAACACTGACTATATTGGGAGAGAATAGGTAGATCTTTTTTTTTTTTTAGGTAGAACTCTCCATTGTATAAAAAAAATCCACATATTCTTTATCCACTCTCAGTTGATGGGCATTTGGGCTGTTTCCAGGATTTAGCTGTTACAAACATGAATGTGTATATATCACTGAAATATATCACTGGTATGTTTTTAATTCTTTCAGAAACATGCCAAGAAAAGGAACAGCTTGATCAAATGGAACCTCTCATTTTAGTTTTTTGAGGAATCTCAACACTGAGTTCCACAGTGGTTGTACCAGTCTACAGTCCCACCAACAGTGGGAAGGATTCCTTTTTGCCCACAACCCTGCCAGTATTTGTTGTTGGTTGATATCTTGGTAGTAGCCATTCTTTCTGGGCTAAGACAGAATCTCAGCAATGTTTTCATTTGCATCTCTCAAATGCCTTGTGGTGTTGAACATTTTTTCATATAATTATTTGCCTTTTCTACTTTTTCATCTGAGAAGTGTCTATTCATTTCAGATGCTCATTTTTGGATTTGGTGAGTCTGGTTTTTTAAGCACTTTATACTTTGTAGATATTAGTTCTTTGTCTGAGGAACATCTGACAAAATTTTTTTCTCTCTCAATGGGTTGTCTCTTTGCTCTTGATTTCTTTTTTTTTGTCCAAAACCTTTTTTTGTAAGATGAAATCCCAGCTGTTAATTTTTTGCAATATTTCCTGTGCAGCAGGGTTTTGTTCATAAAGTCTTTGCCTACATCTATGTCTGCAAGAGTTCTACCTAAGAAAAAGAGATCTACCTGTTCTCTCTTCCAATATATTCAGTGTTCCTATTTTAATATGTACATCTTTGATCCATTTTGATTTTAGTTTAGTGCATAGTAAAAGATGTTGGTCCAGTTTTCAGTCTTCAGAATAAAAGTGGATATCTTTCTTCCAGTGAAGGTGTTTGACCCCTTTGTTGAGGATAAGGTGATGGAGTATGTCTGAAGCTCTTTCTGCATCTTCTAATCTGTTCCATTGATCCTTCGATGTCTCATAGGCACCATAAACTTTTCTCCTCTGCCAAGCCACTCTGCCTTGGAGCCAGCTGATTATGGAGTAAAACCTCTACAAATTGTGAGCCAAATACACCTTTCCTCCTTTAACTTCGAGTATTGGTTACTTTTCTCAGCAATGAGAGAAAACTAACTAAGACAAAATTTGGTACCAGAGAAATGGGGTCAATGATGTGACTATTCCTGACCATGTGGTTCAGGAACCTTTGGGAATGGCTTGTGGAAAGAGTTTGGAAAGGTTCAGAGACGCTGCCTGAAAAAGTGCAGCTGGAATGTCTTAGTCTGTTTTGTATGGGAGATTCTGGTCAGATCTCAGAAGACTAGAATGCTGATAGAAATCCTGCTGATAAAGAGCAGGCTCAGGAGATTTCTGCTAGGAAGGACTCCATTGGCTGCTGGATTCCAGATGATGTGTGTTATGTCTTGGCACAAAGTTTGCCTGCATTTTGCTCATGTCCAGAGACTGTCTGAGACTAAGATTAAGGGCAGCAGATTAATTAAGAAATTTCAAGGCAGTCTAATGTTGAGGCCATGGCATTGCTGCTATTGGGGGCTTTTAGGAAGATCTATGTTGAGACTCAAGAGCAAATAGCCCAGTAAAATTATTTAAAACTTTGTAAGTTTGGCCAGAAATTAAGTTCCCATAAAGATATGGACTATAAAGATTGAGCAGTGAGATCTTGACTGCTGAGAAGGAACAGAAGAATACAAAATGTGGGCTGAGAGCATCACAAGAAGCAGCAGGACCTCGCCCTTTCCAACCTCAAAATTGCAAAATGAAAGACTGCTTTGAGAAAAGAGCTCCAAAAGACCATGTTCCAGAATGGTGGCAGCCTAGAAAATTTGTTCCAGGGACTTGAATCCAGAGTGATCAAGGATCCAATCACTTGACCCCTGTGTCCAAGAGAGAAGAAAGAGTGGCTACTGCTCCACCTGACAGCAGACCTTGGCATCATCCATGTGATGCTAGTTTTAGGTACATGCAGAATGGAAGAGTTGTAGGGTCAGAAAGTCTTCCACCCAGATCTCAGAAGGTGTGGAAGGTCAGACAGTGAGCCCCCAAGAGGGCAGGGTGTGAAGCTGTGAGTGTGAACCCAAAGGTGCATTAGAGTCCCAAGAAAGCTGGAAAAGCTAGGAATGTGGATCATCTGAGGAAAACTGCAAGGAAGGAGCAGAGTGGGCCCAAGAGAGATGCCATGGGAGCTACAACCACAGGCAGTGCCATAGGGGTGCAGCCACCCAAGCCCTTTGGAGCTCACATCCTGCCACAGATGGCCTCAGTTCCTGCACATGGAACTGTAGGACTTAATGTTTGCCCTGTGTAATTTTAGACTTGCCTTGGTCCCAATGCTTTGTATCCCCCTGCTTGTACCTTTTGGAATGAAAATGTTTGTGCTGTGCCATTGTGTGTTAGAAGTGTTTAGCTTTCTTTTCACTTGTATAGGGGCTTGCAGCATAGAATTTTCCTTAAATCTCACAGGAGACTTTGGACGTAGACTTTGTAGCAATGCTGAAACTGTTAGGACTTTGGTAACTCTTAGAAATGAACCAAACGCCTTTTGAATGAAAGAATGTTCATGAATCTTTGGGGAATGTGGGGTGGAATGTTATGTTTGTGTTGAGATGTCCCCACAAAGCCTCATTCAATCAGTGGGGGTTGGCTTCTCAGAAGTGGCTGCATCTAGAGTGTGTGATGCTGGGATTAAGAGTGTGTGATTAGTAAGTCAGTCCATTGATTGGTTTGGCACAGTTCTGGCTAGGATTAAGGGTGTAAGTACTATATCCACCCTAGAGTGGGTAGCCTGCATACAACATAAGGGACAGAAAGAGTCATGTCTCCCCTCTTACTGCTTCTGGTATCTTTGCTCTTCCATGAACTGTGGCCCCTCTGCCATGTGCCACCCTGCCTTTGAGCCAACTGATTATGGACTGAAATTTTATGAACTGTAAGCCAAGTAAACTTCCCTCCCTTTAACTTTGAGTATTGAGTTTGTCTCAGCAATGAGAAAAGTAACTAAGATATATGCTCTTTATCTCAATCTTGATCTTTGACAAGCCAAGAGCCAACATCACACTAAATGGTCAAATACTGAAACCTTTCACTCTGAAGTCAGAAATAACACATAGATGCCCACTATCACCACTACTATTCAATGTAGTTCTAGAAACATTAGCCAGAATAATTAGACAAGAGAAAAAAATAAAAAGAATACGGATAGAAAAGGAAGAAGTTAAATTTTCATTATTTGCAGATGACATGATACTCTACCTGGAAGATCCCAAAAACTGTACTAAAGGACTTCTAGATTTAATAACCGAATTCAGTCGCATAGCTAGATACAAAGTCCACACTCAAAAATCAATAACATTCCTGTACACAAATAACAAACTCACTAAGAGAGAAATTGGGAAACCACTTTCATAAAACCATCGAAAAAAAAAAGTACTTTTTTTATTGAGTGAGAACACCTAGAATGAGATCTACCTTCTCAACAAATTTTAAATGTATAATGCAGTACTGTTAATTACATCAAATGCAACGTCTCCTCTGAGCAGTATGCGGTCACCTCTTTGCATCCACCCTTTAAGATCTTCGTGGTGTCTCTCTTAACAAAACTGTGCTGAGCGCCTTTATATATGCTAAGGTGTAAATTACTTTAAAAGTTAGTACTGAGGATGGCAAAGCTTCACTAGAGCTGTCCAGCTGTCTGGAATCCTAATTATAGGCACATGCTCTCTTTGCTGTGGTCATTCCCAACCTGGAGGGCAGTCGGCAAATCTGAGTAATACCTCTCGGAGCCACTGGGTGGCACTAGTAGGCCTGAGATGTGGGCAAGATGTGGGCCAGAGGTGGGGGGAGGAAAAGAGGCAAGGAGAGGTTGAGAGACGGCAGACAAGACACCAAGATAAAAGTGGGGAGAGACAGGGCAAATCTAAGCCACAGGCAACAGCTGCCTTACACCCTCTAAGATTATGTCTGACACAGAACAACAGCCTAATTGTGTGCTTCTCAACTGCCTGCCCACTACGTCTTACTTACCTTCATGTTCCCAGTACCTATAGCATGGTTCTGGGCATTTGCTACATGCCAAGCATTCGCTGGCAACTGGCACAATGAATGCCTCTGGTCCTCAAGTGGGGAGGTTGAGGTAGTTTGTATTAATGCTCTGTCCTATTACTTTAGGATAGGGTGATTGAAAATTCAAGAAGTGGTGTCCAGTGGGTTGGAGCAGTACAAGTCTTTGCTCTGTAGAGAAGCAAAGCAAGAATATCAGTGCACATGAAGTGAGACTGTCCAGGGGTCAACAGATTCATTCTGTCAGTGGCTGGATGTTTCAGTCTGAGCAAGCCATGCCATCTCTTCTCACAGCTACTTTGCTACTAGAATGTAAAGTACAATATTGGCTGTTGACAATGCATAAAGGGGCGAGTGTGACTGTGTGCCAACAAAACTTTACTTTCATGAACATGAAGAGGTCAGATTTGGCCTGTGGTGTACTGAGCCTGCGTTCAGTTTGGGGCTGATCTTTTGATTTCTCAAACCCTGGTGATGTATTCTTTTTAGTCCAACCAACAACACTCTTTGGGTATATGAGTGTTTATGAGTTTCTCTCTGAATCTGTGTTGACTGTATGATCTTACACTGTGGATTCCTTAGGGAAGTCTGAGAGCCCATAGATGGCTTCTGGAGTTGCAAGTATTCCCATCTGACTGCAGCCAAGGTCTGGCGTGGGGAGTGATCGCAGAGAATCCCCAACCTCTGAAGGTCCTCTCTGTGCAGCTTCTAAGGACTCTACAGAGGCAGATGAGGCCATAGGACACATGCCAAGTTGCAGAACATGAGGTTTCAGGGGATACTTGGCTGCAGTGAACAAAACTCAAACCAAGCTGAGAAAGGTCAGTCCTCGCTGAAGGCATGAGTGACTCAGGTTTGTCTTTGGAATATTTCAGCCACGTTCTCTGTCCCTCCGCCTCTGTCATGCACAGGCTTCACTTCCTTCGGCACTCTCACTCCCAACTTGGATCTTCACTTTAGTAAGGTGCAAGTGACAGATGTAAGTGCTTCCCATTGAGGGAGGCTCACGTTTCCTTAAGGTTGGGAGCAGTTGAAGGAAGGCATGTAGGACTAATGGTAGCAATTATACCTCCTGGGAGCGGTTTCTGACCTGAAAGTGGATTCTACTTTGATCATGATTGATAGGAAAATCTAAGAGAAGTATTATGCAGAGGGCTGTTGTGTACAGCCCTGTGGTTGTGCAGAATTCCAAGGGTTAGGATGTGAATAATGCATTTTGGTATTGCACAACATCCTAGTGGTCCAGGCAGTGGTTTCTCTTGGTGTGTGAGTGTGTGTGAGTGTGTGTGTGTCTGTGTGTGTGTTCCTAAGATAGATACCCCAAGGCACACACAACTGAACTGCGGGTTTGTATGTTTGAATTTTCTTTCTTAGCAAATAAAGGATACTGAAATGGGTGGGATTTTTGTTTGACAAATATGGAATTTAAAACCCTGATCCATATCTGAGGAATAGCTGGTAAAATTATTTCCCAGTTTGTCTCTTCAGATTAAGTGTTTCTGTTTTAATATTTAAATCTTTGATGTATTTCAATTTTGGCTTAGGGTATGATGAGAGATATGGGTCTAGGCTTAAATGGCATGTAGGAAGCCAGTTTTCCCACTACCATTTATTAAAGAGGTGATCAGTCTTCCAGTGAAGGTGTTTGGCCCCTTTGTCAAAGATAAGCTGGCTGAGTGTGTTTGAAGTTGTCTCTGCATCTTCTAAAATGTTCTATTGATCCAAGGGTCTTGTTTTTGCAAGTATCATGCTGATTTTAATCACAGTAGCTTTGTAGTTTAATTTCAGGTCAGAGACTGTAATGCTCCCTGCCTTGCCTTTGTTGCCCAGAATTGCTTTTACTATTCAAGGTTTCTTCTGGTTTCAAATGAATTTTAATATTATTTCTCTAGTTCTACTGGTATTTTGATTGCAGTTGTATTAAATCTGAATAACAGGGAAGTATATTGGTTCTTCACTATATAATTTTTCATTTTATTGATTCTGCTTATCCATAAACAAAGGATATCTTTCCATTTTCTGACATCTTCAATCTCCTTTTTCAGAGTACTGTAGTTTTCAGTGTAAAGGTCTTTTACTTACTTTGTTAGGATGATTCCTAAGTATTTCATTTTTCTTGATGCTATTGTGAAAAGTGTTGTTTCCCTAATTTCTCTCTCAGTGCATTTGTTATTTATATACAGGAATGCTATTGATTTTTAAGTGAGCACTTTATATCTAGCTATGCAGCTGAATTTGGTTATTAAATCTAGCAGTTCTTTGGCATGGTTTTTGGAGTCTTTCATCCAGAGTATCATGTCATCTATAAATAATGATCATTTAACTTCTTTCTATCCTATCCTTATTCCTTTTATTTTTTTTCTTGTCTAATTATTCTGGCTAATGTTTCCATATTGAAAATGTTTTCTACATTGAATAGGAGTGGTGATAGTGGACATCCTGGTGTTATTCCTGATTTTAGAGTGAAAAGTTTCAGTTTTTGACCACTTAGTATGATGTTGGCTGTTGGTTTGTCATAGGTGGTTTTTATCAGATTGAGATAAAGATCATCCATTTCAATTTTCTGTAGAGCTTTTTATCATGAATGGGTGTTAGACTTTGTCAAATGCTTTTTCTGCATCTGTTGAGATAATCATATGTTTTTTGTCTTTGGTTCTGCTAATGTAATATATTGCACTTATTGACTTTCATATGTCAAACCACCCCTGGGTCCCTGAAATGACTCCTACTTGGTCATGGAGTGTAACCTTCTTAATTTGCTGCAGTCTGTTTGCCAGTATCTTGTTAAGGATTTGTGCATCTATGTCTATTAAGGAAACTGATCTGTAGTTCTCATTTTTGGCTGGATCCTTCTTTGATTTCGGTATCAGAGTAATGTTTACTTTGAGGAATGAGGCTGGGAGTACTGCTTCTCTTTCAATTTCATTAAATAATTTGATGAGTAGCAGCACTAGATCATCTCCAAATTTCTTGTAGAATTCAATGATGAATCCATCAGGACCTGGGCCTTTCTTTGTAGTTCTTTAGTTACTTTTTCAATTTCATTGACTGATATTGAGTTACTTGGAATTTTCATATCTTCTTGATTCAGCTTTGGTAAGTTATATGTACCTAGGAATCTATCCATTTCTTCTGCATTTTCCATCTTATTAGAGTCCAGGTTCTTATAGTAAGCATTGACTAACATCTGGATTTCTATAGGCCCATTGTGGCTTCACCCTTTCATTCCTAATTGCACGGATTTGAGTCTTTTCTTTCTTTGTTTTATAAGGCTGGCTAAGGGGTTGTCAGAACTCAAAACTATCAACCCCCCCAAATTTAAAGACCCAGTGGAAAAATGGGCATTTAAAATGAATAGACAGGGGCTGGGGGTATAGCTCAGTGGCATAAGCGCTTGCCTGGCAAGCGCAAGGTCCTGAGTTCGATCCCTGGTACCGGAAAAAAATAAAATAAAATAAAATAAAATAAAATGAATAGACAGTTTTCAGATGAATAAGTACAAATAGAAAATAAATATATGAAAAAATGTTCAACATGACTGGTCATTTGAAAAGTGCAAATTAAAATAACACTGAGATTCCATCTCATTCCAGAAAGAATGATTATGATCAAGAAACCAACCAATAATAAATGCTGGCAAGGCTGGGGGCAAAAAGAATCTTCTAAACTGTTGGTAGGAATGTAAATTGGTAAAACCAATATGGAAATCAGTATGGAGATTCTCAAAAAACTGACACAAGGTTCCATTTGACCCAGCTCTTCTTGGCATGTTTCCAAAAGAATTAAAAACATCACAGCACAGCGATTCAGGCACAGCCATGTTTATAGCAGCACAATTTGCAATAGCTAAATGTTGAAATCAGTCTAGATGCCCATCAATGGATAGGTGGGAATATGGTTTTTACATACAATGGAGTATTATATTGCCATAAAGAATGATAAACTTGAGACATTTTTAGGTAAATGTGTGCACCTTGAGTACATAATTTTAAGCAAAATAAACTGGACCCACATGTTTAAGTATTTCATTGTTTTTCTTGTGTGAGAAAACTGAAGGGTAAATAAGGACCAAAATGGGTGATAGATATTGGGAAGTAGGAAGAAAATGTTCCAGTGGGAAGAAGAACAAGGGAGGGTGCGGTAAAGGGAAGGAGGGACGAGGGACTTAAAAAACAAAAAGAATGGAGGAAAATAATGGACATGAAATGTGTGAAGGGAGAGCCAAAGGATGACTGAAAAGAAGGGGGATGGGAAGAAGTGAATTAAGATGTATTATGTACAGGTACACACGCTGTATGACAAATGTGATCACTATGTTTGTCAAAAGTGTACCAATAAAATTAATCTTAAAAAGCCCTCAACCAAATGATAACATGTTCTCACATTGCCCTCACTAGGCATTTCAGAGGCCTCGCATGCCCTTCAAAGTCCCGGAGGCCCCATGTTTTCCTGAAGACACAGCAGCAGAGGCTTATTTCTCACAGAATTAAATGAGCTTCCTGCCAGTGCAATCAGACAGCTGTGGTGAACTTCTCACGGCCCCACTGACCTGCAGGTGGGAGACACGAGGAGTTCATGGGAAACAGCTCCACACTCACATGGGTAGCATGGAAATTTGAAGCTCCTTTGACTAATGTCAGGGGCACCCAATGAGTGAATATGTCTTCCTTCTTTCCCCTGAGCTAGTGGCTCTGAGACCACGTCTTACAAGGTTCCTCAGCAGGGTGTAAAGGGATCAAGCACCAATCACCCATCTTTTGGTGCTTACCCTCCTCTTTCCCTGTTCCCTCTCCTCTCTCACCTGCTATCACAGCCCACATCACAAATAAATAACTTGTTACAAGCCATTATCTGAGGTTATGCTTTCAGGAAAGCTCAGGCTAAAACATTAATTACATTTGTTCACTCACTTATTGTAAGAAGAACTTATCTGAGACAAGCTGGTATGGGTTTGTAGAGGCAAAATTTCATGCTAATAAAAACATTTTACCCTTTAGTTGTAATCTTCAGAGCACTTTGGCAGTGTGGAAAGCACAGGATCTCGAAACAAGGTTTATCAGTGGTCTCTTCATTTCCCTTCTCTGCAGCTTACTCTTTTTGGAGATCGGCACCCTCTACTGCTCCTCCTCCAAACTCATCAATCCCTCCACTACAAACATGGAAAGTTCTCATTTTCTTCGATGTCTTCTAGCTAGAATGGGGCCACTGGCGTCTCCATGCCACGGAAAGCAGCTCTGGACTGGAAGTGGCCATGGTCTAGTAACTGGTAAGTCTGAGGAAACATCTGGACCAAGAGTGGCCCATGCTTGGCTGGCTACAGACAATCAGGTGGCCATTAGGTAAAGAAGGGTTTTTCCCAGCTGGGTTGGTATCATAGGTCTATCGTAGGCACTCTGACTCAGATAAACACACTGGCTCGTTCAGAATCTGAACTTCAAACGCATTAAAGATTAGAAAATCTGAGAGCAAGTGTGTAGACAGAAGCAGATTCAGCACAAGTAGGAGACCATGCAAACCAAGAGAGAATGGTTCTTAGGTGTTCTTCGGAGCAACACCTCTTTATGGGCAGCTTTGAAATTCCTGGTTCAGTCTAGTGTCTTTACCATAATGGCCGCCTAATACCCTCTTTTCCCTCTTAAGGTGAGTTAAATGAATACCTCAGATTTCTTATAACCAGAATGTAAAATCTACCTTCTCCTCTCAAAATACTGTTTTCCTCCAGGCCAGTCATAAACCATGAGATGCTAAGAGGTATTGTCTCTGCACAGAGACTCTAGAGGTAGTACCTCACTCCAAAGCAGTGACACAAAGGCAGTGGGACAGGCCAGCAAGTGAGGATATGGCGCAGTGAAGATAGTAACAATGTCCCTTAGATGGAAACAGCTGCCAAGCCTGCCTATGTGCAGGTCCAGCCTATAACAGGAATCTGATCTCAGGGAAAATGAAGGGGATTTATTCACATCTGGCAATTCTTGCACTTTGGAATGCGCATTCCACAGAGGCTGAGCTTGTGGCTTTTCAGCAGTCTTCCCAGCAACTGAAGTCCATGGTATAGGGAGTCTACATTCGGAACTCTTTGGGACTGTCCAGAGTTCAAATATGCCATCCCAGAATAGTTACATAAATCATTGATCTGCTGTTTGGTAGTTTCAAAATAATTCACACTAGTGGGCATTGCAATGATGATGCACATGGATTTGAAAGATAGGGTTTCCATTAATTTAATATAATATAATATAATAATGTAATCACTATTTTATATATATGTGATTCAAGGGGAGGAGGAGGGAAGTGTAAAGACAATGGGATGCATATGATCAAATTTGCTATATCATGTATGAAAATGCCCCAAGGAAACCCAATATCTTGTAAAATTAACATGTACTGAAATATAGTTGTAAAAAACCCAAACAACTGCAGGTTGAATCACTGCTATCAAAGCCCATGAGCAGGGAGGTAAACATTTTAGAGATTTCAGTGATACAAGCAGCCTGCTGTGACACACTACAGCTTCACCACCATGGCCTTAGAGTGTGTGCTGCTGTAAGAAACTTTTAAAAATAGTTTCAGTGAGATCCGGGGAAGATGGCGACCGGGTGAGCAGCAAGGGAGCAAACCTCCTTAATAAACACCACCAGCTCGAGACAGACTTGGTGAGCGTGAATGCC
>PVLD010009651.1:0-38552 GCA_004027595.1 Dinomys branickii
AAAGTACAAAAACATATTGACAAACAGACACCAATTATCATAAAAAATAGTACAATCACAACTAATCTATAGACAAGGTGATATGGTCTCAACAGTGGTTATTGCTTTATCCATTGATATCTTCGAATTGTAAATGTATGAACCCATATACAGACATGCAAATTTAGTCAGACAATTAATCCTCTCAACAACAGAAAAAGCACAAAAACCAAAAATCCAAAGACAAGAAGCAAAACAGGCAAACAACGACAACAGCAACAACATCAACAACAACAAAAAAGACTGAATACTATTGATAGAGTTATCAAAGACATTACCCGGGGAAGCCGGGGGAGGAAGCATACCTGGGGCCTTTCTGTGCACTGCTTGCAACTTTCTGTGAGCACATAACTAGACCAGGATTCTATTTCCATCCTCTAGGGCAAGGCTTGGCACAGAGAGGTTGTCTCAGTCGGTGTTTGCTAGAGAAGCGGATATAATACGAGATATACAAATGAAGAAGAATGTGCAGATCGGCTTACAATGGCCACCCACAGGGTCAGGCCCAGAAGAGCGCACACTGTCTGTCTGCGCACTGGGGAGCCAAAGGACCCAGTCTAAGGCCCGGAGCTCTGCGTAGTGGCCCACATGAGTCTGTATCAGAAAGTCAAAGGCTGAAGGCTCAGTTCTGGAGGCTGAAGAGTCTGCACCAGCAGCCAGGAGACCATGTCCAAGGTAATAGTGAAGACGAGCTCCTCCAAAGACTACAGCAGCAATTCTTCCTCCTTCGTTTCCCTTTTATACCCTTCTGGAGATAATCCTCCCTAGGGTGGTCTTCCCGGCCCAGAGCTATGCTGAGCCAACTTAGTTGGGTGTGATTTATTCAAGGTGACACACCCATCGCAGAGGTGCTCAGTAAATATGAGCAAAGGAATCAGCCTCCTCCCTGGGCCTCAGTTTCCACATTTGTACAGTAAGGCCACAGGACTGGATGACACCAGGGTCACACATTTCTACCTGTGACACCCACCGGCAGGCTCCGGCCCCTCTATCTCCCCATCCGGAGCCCCCAGGCTGACTGTTTTCTAGTGGACTATTTAGGTGGTGCCCAGATCAGCCCTAGTTACAGTGGGAGACGTAGATGCCTCTGTGTGAGCAGACAAGCTGTCAGCAGGGCCTGGTTTACTCTGCGGGGTGAAAGACGCCGCCGCTAAGTGACAGAATCAGGCAAGGGACGCGTCTGGGTCTCTGGGTGTCTCGCCCTTGTTCCTGTCTTCTGAGCACAGGCTCTCTCAGGCTGCAGAGGAGACACTGACTTCTTAGGCCCGTGTCGCCTCTCCATTCTGCTCCCTGCCATCCCTCCAACATTCCAGCGGCCACGCTCCTGCCTCCTCCGGGGAAAGCTACCCAGCTGCTGGAGTGGCTTCTCTCCAGCACGGGGGGGGGGGGGGGCTGCACGCAGGTTCTTCTCGCCCCAGGGGTGGCCCAGGAGCAGAGAGCCCCTGCTCCCTCATCTTCCCTGTGGGCTCCAGCAGAAGCCACCCTCATGGGACTTTCATCTCAGGACGTCCCTTGCTTAGCCCCCTGTCCTGTACCAGGGTCCCCTGGGACCTCAGTAAACGCCTTGTGAGCGAACTCACGTCTCAGCTTTCCTTCCAGGCAGCCCAGATTAGCAACGCTATCCTCAGGACAGTTCTGGCTATTGAGATGTCTCTACGCCCCACTCCTAATGGGGGGCTTAAGCCCCCTTTCCCAGCCAGGGGCTTGGTGAGGCACCTCTCAGGAGGCAGCTGGAGAAGACAAGCTGAGTGGGGAACAGTAAGCTACAAATATCTTTATAACATTTACAAATTTTACATATTTTGACACGTGAAACCATCACGAAAAACATCACTGCAGATAAGAACGTATCCATCATCCCCAAAAGTTTGCCCACCAGCTTTGAAGCTTGAGTCAGTGTCAGGAAGACAGCAACAGAGGGGTGGGAGCCTCTGGGACAGGGTGCTGGGTGTCATCCTGACCACACGGTTTCTAAGGTAACTTTGCTGTGTCCCTAGCTGCCAGCATCCCTCAGAGGTGAGGAGGCTCTGGCCTGGCTTCCAATATCTCCGTCAATCCCACAAGCAGCCCCCAACCCTGCCATCTCCCAAGCAACTGCTTATGTGACCCAGAGCTAGTTTCTAGGGCTTGGAACCTACAACCTGCAGACAGGTGGTGGGAAGGGGAAACTGGAAATGGGTCACTGGGAAGAGAATTCTGAGCAGGGGCCACCTCAGGGCCCTTCAAATCCTCCAAGCCAGGGGGATCCAGCTCCTTTGAAGCTCTCAGCAGGAGGAGCTAGGGATATAGCTCAGTGGAATAAGCACTTGCCTAGCAAGTGCAGGGTCCTGAGTTCGATCCCCAGTACCGCAATAAAATAAAATAAAATAAAATAAAGCTCTCAGCAGGGTCCTGAGGCCCAGGACAAGGACATAGCTCGGTCCTCCCTCCTGACCCCGCTCTGCCCCACCCTGACCACTGACACAATGCTAACCGCGAGGTGACTACTTAATCAGGGTTGAGCTGAGCATCACAGAGGCCCAGAGCACAGGTGATCAGGGAGGTGCCCTCTGCTGTCACATGTAGTGGCTCATTCTCAGACCCTAGTTCTATGCCTGGCGCTTGTTTTGATCAGGGTGGTGTGACCCACAGGCATGGGGGTGACTGTTGTGAAATGGAAAGCAAAAGCACACCCAGTGCCTACAAGCAGAGGTGTGACAAGCAATGCAGGGCCTGCAGGGCTGCACGGGGGCTTCGAGAGGCAGAGGAGGACCTGGGAGGTCAGGCGCCTCTGCTGTGGTCTCCACATGGTGGAGCGGCAAGGTGGGGCGAGGGGAGGTTGGGCTGGCTGGTCTGAATAATTCCAGCATGCATGGGACAGAGGGGCAGCCTCCTGATGCCTGGTATGCAGCCCTGGGTGATGGTGGCCTGGTGTGCGATTGTGGTTGGAACTGTGGCCCCCGCGTTGCTGGTTGGCAGAGGAAGCCAGCTCCACAGGCTGGTAACCTTTGCTCTAAGAATTTGCTAGTCTCGCAAGCACTAGAAGAGGAAAACAAGGTTGCAGTCAGGACACTGAGGAATACCTGTCAGCCTCCCGGCCATGCGCTGTATGCCCCAGGACAGCCTCTGTGCCTTCCCGACCACAGCCCTGTGAGGTGGTCCTGATTATCCCCTTTCTCAGATGGGGAAGTTGAGGTGCAGGGATAATGGGCAATGTGTCCAGAGTCATAAAGCCAGTGAGTAGCAGAGCCAGAATCTGAAACTGTCTGTGTCCCTCAGCTCTGCGCCACATCGTACTCAGGTTCTGGCGAGAGTCCTCTGGCCTGGATGGGCATGCACAGGAACCTTGTCTCTGTCATCACAGAGGCTGGGTCTGTCCTGTTTCCTGTGAGGCCTCAGTATCTGAAAAGGGTTTCTGCACTCTAACCCAAAATGGCCTCCACCCAACCCGCCATAGTCTGCCTCAGCCCACAGCCCTCAGGGAGAGAAACAGCAGTTCTTCAGTCAGCGAGGCCAACATGGGCAAACAGGTGACAGTGGGGACACTACCTCGGTTCTCCTCTGTGCCTCCAGAAATGGGAAGGCGCTGTGGACCGGGACACGGACCTGCAAGGGTTAAAGAGCCAAGAGGATATTATAGGAGCAAAGAGAAGGTGTGGCCAAGCGCGTGTGCATGAGTGCGTGTGCATGAGTGCGTGTGCATGAGTGCGTGTGTGTGCGTGTGTGTGTGCAGGGAGGGTGGGCTACAGGGCCTGTAGGGGGATATATTAAAAGGTCTAGGAATACGAGCCTATGTCCTCCCCCACCATGCTCACTTGAAGTAAAGCTTCGTTTGGTGCATTCTACGGTACACCATCATGGGCACCCTCAGCCAGTAGCAAACATCTAACAGGCTGTGATGGGACCTTGCCACCGCAGCCAAAACAGAACCAGCGGATTCTCCATTCTCTCTGTGGGCACGTCTTGCTTCCCCACATTCCTGTGCAGCCGGCTTTCACCTGAGACAAGGACAGAGTGCTTGGGCTCAGGCAAAACCACGAATCATCTGTCACCCATTGAGCAGTGATAGGGCCCTAGAGGACAGACAAGAAGTGAAAGGCCTCCCACCAGCCCCTAGAGATTGACTTGTCCTGGACACTGGTAACCACCTCATCTTGACTTGCTGGGGACTTTGTTATTCCAGCACTGAAAATACCAAGTCCTGAGAAGCCCCTGTTCCTAGGCAAACAATCACCCTGCTCATACCCTGATTCTTCAAGCCACCTCCAGGGCTCCCGAGGGTGAGAGGCAGGCAGCAGAGCTCTCCCAGGGAACCCAAGTGAGCTCCCTGAGGTGTCACCAGGCGCACATCTCACAAAAGCTTCTTGAGTCATAGCTGGTTTGGTTTCCAAGCGGTCAGGATTAGATCCACTCCAGCTAGAGACATTCAGAGAGTCCCCAAGAGTCCAGAGGATCATGGTTATGGAATTGGGGAACTCTGACAGAAAATGATGAAATTCTTACAAAGGGCAGGACCCTGGCTTGAGACATGAAGTGGAACAAGATGCTCCCCGATGCAAGTTTTTAATAAAGGACGGCGGGAATAGACGGCACCCCACATGGCTTGGGAGACCCTCAGGCAGCCTGAGGGCCGGGTAATGAACCCCGCCCAGGATTGCCAAATACAACGCACTGGAGGATGCACAGCACTGCAGCGTGATACCTGCAACTCCAGGAAAACTCTGCTTCTGTAAAGGGTTGAAGTGAGAAGCTCAGGTGAACATTCTGACCTCTCCCACTTACCCCGAGCATCACTCTTCCGGGCTCCCGGGTCCTGCTGAGTTAGCACTGCTGGTGTCTCCACCGGCGCCATTGTGATGATCCTCAGGACTCCTGCAGTGTTCACAAGAGCAGGAGGACTGTGGGCCAGCAGCCGCCCTGAGAGCGAGGGAAAGATGGTGCTCAGGACAAAGCTCGACACTAATGATTCACATCTGTGGCAGTGCCTCCGCTCAAGTCCCCAAGGGCCGCCACACCCATGGCACAGTAATCCCTGGAGCTGATTTTGTCATAAACCATCACTGGCAGAACATCAGCTTACAACAGAAGCCTACACAAAGTATGGCAAAGTTCAGATGAAATCTGTCTGAGGCCAACCTAAAGATCAGAGCCCTGAAGGAATAAAACCCTTTAGGATAGGAACTGTGGAACACAATGAGCACATCCCGGCTGATTTCAAAAACCACCAATTCTTTCTTGGTGAAGACAGCAAAAGATGGCAGGGTGAAGATGGTGTCCAAGACCCAGAGAAACAGGGTTCTCAAGCGGGACCAAGGTACAAGCCATGCTGGCAATCAGCCCCTCTGAGCCAGCCTACCCAGGGCCCCAGGGATACCCAAGGGAAATAAACGCACCATGAGAAACTCACACACTAATAGGAGACTGACAATTTGGAGGAGCAAAATTGGGCCTTAGTATGCTGCAGAGAATAACTGCTTTTGAAAACAAGGTTCTGAACTATATTTTTGTGGAGGCTAAAAACCTGACCGTGGGCATCACGCAGGTAGGAAGCTGGAGCTGTTCATCACAAGGCTGCGGCAGCAGCAGCAGCAACAATTCACTGTATGGTGGAAATGACCTGGACAGAGTTGGGCCTAAGAAGGCATGTAAGGCACCATTGACCTACATAAGCATTCACCCAAACCTCCAAGAGTCCCACATCTGTTGCATCTACGCCTTAGCCCAAACCTTGAAGAGTGTTCCCTTTAGGGTGGTGCTGAGAACCCCACTGAACAGGATAGGATGGCCTGCCTAGCAGCTCTTGGCCAGTTTTATATTTGGCCACCCCAGTTCTTACAAAATGATCCCATGAATGGCATAGGCATAATGGCGGGGTGAGAACAGCATAAACTTCCTTCCACCAAGGTTGATGTAGTTATCGCCACTGACGCCTGCCTGACTTGGAGCACACAGACTGATCCCAGCCATCGGTGGGACACCACATTTTGGGCAAAGCAGCTAGCTGGTCCTGCCTGTCCTTAGTTACTTCTTCATTGCTGAGACAAAATACCCAACACCTAAAGTTAAAGGCAGAAATGTTTATTTTTGGCTCAGTTTGTAGAGGTTTCAGTTCATAGTTGGCTGGTTCCAAGGCAAGGTAACATGGCAGAGGGGTACTGTAGAAGAGAAACAGTCAGTGGTGTGGCAGGGCAGGCAGAAGGCAGGAAACAGTGACACGGAGAAGCAGCAGCAGCCCCAGCAGCCTGCCTCTCCCTTATCCCTTCCAGGCTACCCACCCTTTGGGTGGTACACTCATACCCAGGGTGGGGCTTCCCATTATCCAAACCCAGAACTGTGCCAACCAGTCAGTGGGTTAATTTAGTAAGCCCACACTCTTAATCCCAGCATCACATATTCTAGATCCAGCCACCTTCGAAAAGCCCAACATATCACCCGATCAGGCTTTGGGGGCACATCCCTCCAAGTAACTAAATTAGTTGATCTGAGTGTACTCAACCAAGATTCAAGGCTTAACAAAGTGGCATTGCTACCAAAATGGTTCAGGCACAAAGCATGATGACCTCTTTGTATTACAGAGGTGACCTACACCGGTCAGGCATGCTGCTGCATAGTAGTTAGAGGGCCAAAGTAATGCCTCCTCAAGACAGAATAGTCCAGGAAGTAAAACCCTAAAGAATCTCTAAAATCTCAAGACTAACAAGGGATATATTAAGGTCATAGCCTACAAGGTCAACACAAAAATCAAACACATCTCTCCGTACTGATGACGAACAAGAAGAAATGAAAATTTAAAATAGTTAATTTATAAGGGCTCCCTCAAAATAAAATATTTAGGGGCAAATCGAACAAAACATGTTCAGGAGCTGTATGATAAAAATTACAAAATGTTCCCACAAAATGAAATATTTAGGGATAAATCTAATGAAACATGTTTAGGATTTGTACAACAAAAATTGCAAAATTACAAACTATGATAAAATGATAAAAATTGCAGAATGGTTTGGCTAAACTCTGAGTGTGGGTAATGGGAAGACCCACCCTGGGTGTGACACCACCCAAATAAAATAAATAAAAAGTAAATAAAATTTTAAAAAAATAAACCAAAAACCTAAATACTTGGAGAGTATTTAGGATACAATAAATAAAAAACCTAAATACTTGGAGAGATATATGTATCCATAGATTAGAAGACTCACATAGTAAAAGTGCCAGTTTTCCCTAAGATTAATCTATATGTTTAGCACAACCATTAACATTTCAGCAAGATTTGCTTTCTGTAGACATAGACAAGCTTATTTGAAAACTTACATGGAAACTGAGCAACTCTAGGGGAAAAAACCTCAAAAAGAAAAGAATTAAGGTTGGGGATATGTCTCAGTAGTAAAGCATGTGTTTAGTATGCACAAGGCCCTGGGTACAATCCCCAGCACAAAAAAGAAGAAGGGAGGAAGAGAAGGCAGGAGGGGAAGAAGAGGAAGCATAAGAAATAGGAAGAGGAGGAGGTGGAGGTGAGAAATTACTTTTCCCAGTCTTAAGGCTGATAATGTAACTCTAGTAATGAAGTGCGCTATTTACAGAGAGATAAATACATCAGCGGAGATCCCAGAAAGAGATGCACACAAACGTGCCCAGTTAATTTTTTTACAAAGAAGCACAGTATTTCAGTAGAAGATGGCCGGTCTTCGTAACAAATGGTGCTAGAGCAATTGAACATCCACAGTTTTTTAAGCAGGAAACTGACCCAAACCTCACACATTCTACCATAATTAGCTCAAGGTGGATCATAAACTTAAATGTAAAACATAAAAATTCCAAAACTTTTAGGAAAAAAACATGGTATGAAAAACGTTGGAACCTAGGATAAGGTAAAGAGTTCTTAGAATTAATTCTAAAAGCAAAATCCTTAAGAGAGAAAAAAATGATTAACTGGATTTCATCAAAGTGAACAGCTTTTACTCTTCTAAAGCCCTGTTAAAATAATGAACATATAGGAATGGGGGCGCTGTAGGTACGGAAAAGATAGGATGAAGGCCTCATTGAGCTTTATGAAAAATGAACAGACAGCTCTGACCTCTGCAGCCAGAATCAGCAAGAAGCAGGACAAAGACACTAGGAATTAGAAAGACACAGGCAGCTAGACTCAAGCAATTAGGAGGACAAAAACAAAGAATTAAGGACCAAGAAATTCCTATTAACATAAGAATCACAAACTGCTCCTTCATGCAATCCTTTAGCCTAAGCAAGCTGTCCATGGTCCACACCAGCCCATAACCTTACCCTCCACCAAAGGATAGGGAAAGGTCACACGGCTGGAAGAAATCTCAGGCTTAGGCTGACAGACACGCCAGGGAGCCAATCAGATTCCAAGAGCCTTTGTGGGACAAAGGTCTCAATAAAGGGAGATGCAGACAAGAAGTCCCTGAGTTACTCAGTTTTCAATACTCCCTACTTGTCCAGAGTAGCTTCCACCATGTCTGTCTCTTGCTTTTTCCTGCTTGTCCCACCTTCAAATGAATTGTCTTTATTTTAAACCACTTCTTTAGTTCTTTTACCGAGGCTGTTAGGATCACCATGAGCTCTGTGTTCCAGCAGAGTAGTGGCACGATGTGGCAGAGCAGTGGCTTGCTGTCCAGCCCTGGACACCACAGCGTGGCACAGAGTGCTGTGTACAACCCTCCCCAGACATGATGCAAACACACTTATAGACTTGGATGAAATATCTGAAAATCTTTTTTTCTTTCTTTCGCTATCTGACAAGGTGGCCGAGTGGTGAGCAGCAGAGAAAGAGCCTCTCTGAGATTTGGTGTCCAGACACTGGAACAGAGCAACATGAGGAAGACAAGAAGGAGGGAAGATTCTAAAGTAAGAATTGAAGCCTGCGGGGAATCAAAGACAGAGACTTCAATGAAGAAGGAGGAGGTGGCAGGTGGTGCTAATGTCAGCTGAGTTAGTTAGAAATATTATAGGCAGGCAGACAGGGCCAGCCCCTCGAAGGAGCCAGCAGACCTGAAGGAGCCAGCAGACCTGTGGGCCAGACCTCAAGACAAAAGGCGCTAAACAAATGCACCCACTCATCTCCCTAGGTGTAAAACATCAGGGATTGATATTCTAAACAGGTAGCGCTCACCTTGAAGAGTCACTGACCCAACCCCTTACAGGAAAAGCCCCTGTTCTGTATTCATGGCTGCTTGGTACATGACTTGCTTCCCCATTTGACTCCAATTTAATCAATTGTATCTGAACAATTCTTACTGGCTGACCACAGTTTGGTCCATTTCCCCTACCTTGGACCCACCTCACCTCATGATTTTTCTCTATAAAAGTCCCTAGAAAAGACAGAGTCTTGGGGTGGCCCACTTGGGCCCCCTTTCTGTCCCTCTCTTGGACAGAAGCTTTCTTTCCCTCAATAAATATATTCTGCTCTTAACCTCCATTGTTCCTAAAATTCATTCTTCCATTTTAGAGAACACGAACTCGTCTCAGATATCATTCAGGTTGGGAGTTTTTATTTTCCTGTATCACTTTCTTCCTGAGTCTGGAATCACTGTGTGGAAGGGGCAGCTTGACCCTTCAGATGCACGGTAATTACCGGCGACCTCAGAGGCCGTGGAAAAATACACCAGTGGAATGGGCAGTAAACACAGTGGACTGCAGTGGCTGGTGAGTTATTCGGGTTCAGATGTCCCCCAGGAGATGGCAATTGATTGGTAGCCATCTTGGAGAGGGGCCAGCTGAGCTCAGAACTCAGAACAGGTACAGCCAGATCCATCCAGTAGCTCCAGTGTCAGGGTGAGACTGCCAAGCTCAAGTTGGCAGGAGATCAGGGAGCCAAGTTCAACCGGGCAGTAGATGCACAGAGTTTTGCAGACTGAACAAATCGTGTTTCAGCCTCGCAGCCAGAAACTTCCAGCCTGAACTTCAGTGAAAATAAAGGTGCAATCTTGCTGGGATTATTACCTACCTTGGCATAAAGCTGTGGCTGGCTTGCTGGCTTGAATCCAGACTCTTGTCTACCTATATTTTCTATCAGACAGCAGAAACATGCCTTGAAATGGATTTTTTTTCTTATTCTCTTTTTTCTTTTCTTGTTTTTGTTTCTTTTGCATTTTTATTTTTTGTTTGCTTCTTTTTGAGACAGGGTCCTGTTGTATAGTGCAGGCTGCTTTGAACTCACGGTGATCCTCTTGCCTCAGCCTCCCAAGTGCTGGAATTAAAGGATTACAGGTGTGTGCCACCACTACCAACTGTTTTGTTTTTTCTTGATTTTTTGTTCTTGTTTTTATACGAGTGTGGACACAATTTCTAGTTTTGTTATTATTCTGTTCTGTTCCTATTTTTCTTTCTTCTCTCTTTCCCTCCTCTTCACTAACTCCCCAAATTTGCATAATCTTCCTTTGTCCTCCAGCCCTGCTTGGATCTCTTTCTCTTCTTCTATTTCTATAGTTTTTTTCCCACCTAACCTCTTTTAAATTTTCTACTCTGAAGGTAAAATTGCTATATTGGCAGCTTATTTACTGTATACAATTTTCTGGTTCATTTTAGATTTTGTTATATATGCACATGTCTGGTTCATACACTTAAAGGTGGCAGATTAATAGTGACCACAGTTTGTCGTTTTCTAGGCTGTGTTTATTGTGATTGTACTGCTTTAGCCAAGGTGATGTAACTGTTGTAATCAGTTCTTTCTAGACTGTGAATGCCCAGGGGTCATAAAAAATACTGTGGGCCAGTGCCAAAAATCCAGGGGCTGGGCCAAACAGGCAGCAACTTATCATCCATGATAAATTGAAGAGACAGGATCTTGCAACAACTCAAAACCCAAAAGCCAGCTACACCTAGAAGACGTCTCTGAGAAGTAGTCATTTCCTAAGAGTTCTAAAGATTAACAATAAAGCTACTCACCATAAGCAATTCACAAGCATCAACCTAGCAGTTAAACTAAAAAAAAAAAGAGAGAGAGAGAAAACATTTAAAAGAGCTGCAACCCCAGAGGTCCAGCTCACCCAAGGCAAACCTAGAGGGCAATGAGGTAGGACAACTTGAACGCCACCCACCTGGACTCTCTGAAGTGGTAACAGCAGACATAAAAGGCAGATGAATGAGGTTCTGGTAAAAAATCAAATCAGAGATAATTTCTCAGAAAACTACAGAGATGATGGCCATAATGAAAGACATGCTTAGTGACTCTAGAGCAGATACAGATTAAAAAAAAATAGAGGAACTTAGGAAAATGATGGAAACCATGAATGCCCAACATAGGAAAGAATTAGAATCCATGAAATGGATTCAAACAGATAGCCAGGGCATTAAAAATTCAACTGAAAGTATACACAGCAGAATGAGCAAATGTGAGGGCAGAGTATCAGATACAGAAGACAGGACCATAGCTAGCAACCATGAAAAGAAAGATTTCTTAAAACAGCCCTGAGGATCAATGAAAAGATTAGAAGATGCAGAAATAACTTAGCCACCTTCTCTCTGACAAAGGTGCCAAACACCGTCACTGGAAGAAAGATAGCCTCTTTAAAAAGTAGTGGTGGGGAAACTGGCTTTTCTTATGCTGAAGATTAAAATTAGACCCACATCTTCCCCATGCACTAGCCTAAAATTGAAATGGATCAAAGATCTAAATATTAAAACAGAAACACTAAATCTACTAAAAGGTAGAAAAGATAGAACTCTTGAAGACATTGGTGTAGGCAAAGATTTTATGAACAAAATCCCAATCACACAGGAACTATTACAAAGGACCAACAACTGAGATCTCATCTTATTAAAAAGCTTTGCACAGCAAGAGAAACTACCGACAGAGTGCAGAGACAACCCACAATGTGGGAAAAAATTTTGCCAGTTATTCCTCGGCAAAGCACTACTATCTAGAATATATAAAGAATGCAAAAATAATGAGACCCCCAAATTTAAAGACCCAATCGAAAAATGGGTGTCTGGAATGAATAGATACTTCTCGGATGAAGAAGCAGAAAGGGCAAATAAATATATGAAAAATGCTCAACATCACTGGTCATTTGAGAGATGCAAAAGAAAACAATACTGAGAATCCATCTCACTCCAGAAAGAACAGCTGTTATCAAGAAATCAACAATAACAAGTGTTGGTGTGGTTGTGAGGAAAAAGGAACCCTCTGCACTGTTGGTGAGAGTGTTGACTGGTATAACCACAGTAGAAATCAATGTAGAGATTCCTCAAAAAACTAAGACTATAGCTTCCACTCAATCCTGCTATTCCTCTTCTTGGTATCTTCCCTAAAGAATTAAAAGCATCATACCACAGTGATACATGCACATCCATGTTTATAGTGGCACAGCTTAGAATAGTTGAATCTTGGAGACAACCCAAATACCCATCAACTGATGAATGGATAAAAAAGATTTTTTCAATGGAGTGCTACTGTGCCTTAAAGAAGGATAAGCTTATCAAGCAGGAGCCTAAAGTGGTATCTTTCTATGGTCTGTTGGCCATTTCAGAACTTTAGAAATGTAATGATCAATTCATTAGAAAGAAACAAATAACTAAATGAATTTTACTCTACCCAGCCCCTGTAGCGTGCCAGGCACTCCGCCTCGTCCCTAGAGCTCTGCCCAGCACGCAGGGCATGCCAGGCATGCCGCCTGGCCCCTGAGGTGTGCCAGGCACTCCACCTGGCCCTCAGGGCGTGCCAGATGCTCCGCCCCACCCTGGGGTGGGTCAGGCGCTCCGCCCCTGGAGCTCTGCCCAGCCCCCAGGGTGTGCTAGGCACTCTGCCCGGCCCCCAGGGCACGCCAGGTGCTCCACCCTGCCCCTGGAGCTCTGCCTAGCCCCCGGGACAGCCCTGAAGACTCACCTGAGCCTATGGACAAGGACGCACTGACAGAGCCTGGCAGTTGGCTGTGTAACCCCGCCTACCCGACCGGACACCTGACGGCTGTGAGGGCTTGCCAAAGGGTATTTCTCCACCTCCTGCCATAGCAATTTGTGTACACCCATGTATTATACAGCATATTTAGAAGCAGCCAAGTCTCTTCCCAAAGTAAGAGCATGAGGGAGTAAATAAACTCAAAGTACAGTTATTACCAGTGGGAAGAACACTGACAGGGTGGTAGAACAACAGAGGTGAAGTGGAGAAAATTGATTAATTGAATGAGCCATCATCTATATAACTGAGTAATAAGATAAAGATAACATTATGTAATGCAGTAACTAGTGGTGGCCCCCTACTATTTTCTCTGTAATCTGGTATTTCCTTTATTGTTTTTGTGTTAACAAATGCAAAGACATTATGTAATACAGCAGCCAGTGATGAATCCCTACTGCCTCCTCTGTAATTTGGTATTTCCTTTATTGATTGTGTTATAACAAATATGAAGATGACATTATGTTATACAGCATCCAGTGCCAATTCCCTACTATCTTCTCTATAACTTGGTGATTTCTGTATTGTTTCTGTATTATTCTGGGTTCTTTTGTCTTAAGAATAAAATTTAAAAAAAAAAAGAAGGATAAGCTTAGACATTTCTAGCTAAATGGAACCACCTTGAGACCATATTCTTAAGTGAAATAAATCAGACACAAGGGTAACTATCACATGGATTTCTCTGGTATGAGAAACCAAAAATATAAATAAGGGCCAAAACGTATAGTAGATATTGGGAAATGGGAAGCAAATGTTTAAATGAAAAAGGGAATGAGGTGGAGGGGGGAGGAAAGAAGGGACAAAAAATAAAAAGAATAAAAGGAAAAAATGGAAACAAAGCTTTTGTAAATAAGGAGGGGAAGAGTAGCTGAAGGGAGGGGAAGGGAATGGGGAAAAAAAGAAGCAAGATATATCATGTACAGGTCAAAATTCCACATGATGAATATTATCACTGTGTATATCTAAAATGCACCCAAAAAATTTTAAAAATTTTAAAATCTCACATTCAACACAGGACTTATGTCTGAAAAAATATAAAGCACTCTCAAAACTCAGCATGAAAGAAACAAACAATCCAATTGGAAAGTGAACAAGAGACACACAAACATGTGACCAAAGGGGATATACAGGGATGAAATAAGAAGTTCAACACCATTAGCCATTGTGGAAATGCAAATTTAGACCACAGTGAGCTATTTACTACAGCCTATCAGAATCATAAGAAGGTGCCTCAGATATAGCTCAGCGGCACAAGCACCTGCCTGGCAAGCACAAAGTCCTGAGTTCAATTCCCGGTACCAAACAAAACAGAATCACAAGGCTAGTAATAACACCAGTGCTGGATGCAGAGAAGTTTGACCCCTTGCTCATTGCTGGTGGGAGTGTAAAATGATTGCAACCGTTCTGAAGACAGGCTGTTTCTTAGAAACTAAACATGAAGCTACTACAAAACCCACAATTACAATGTCAGAGAAACGAAAACACTTTTATGTTCACACAAAAGCCTGTACAAAAACGTGCATATTTGTTTTATTTATCAAAGCTCAAAATTAGGAACTACCCGGATGTCCTCCAACTAGCAAATGGCTAAAGAAACTGGTAAATTTGTACAGCGGAAAACTACCCAACAATAAAAAGACCAAGCCACTGGTACATACAACTTGGGTGAATGTCTTAATCACCTTCTTTGTGGCTGGGACAAAATACCTCCACACCTGCAAACTAAAGGACAGGTTTACTGTGGCTCACAGTTTGTAGAGCATTTAGTCTGTAGTCAGACAACTGATGAGGAGGTAAACACAAATTTTATTTAAAGTTAAAAAGAAGAAAATGAAAGAGAAGAGAGCAAGGAAGGATACATCCCACAAGCAGGACAAGCCACTGCAAAAACAAGACTGCGGAGCCAGTGAAGTTGACAGCTACTGACTTTTGTACTCTCTCAGGTCCGCTCTGTAGGAAATTGCCCCACCCACACATCCTGGCCAGGATCAACAAGTCACATCCTGCTAATCAGCCTCCATTCTGGGTCAGTTTGCATCCAGTTTTCAGCCAGCCTGCCTTGCCCTAATCTCCTGCTTAATATGGCTATAAAGGCGTATCACAAGGGAATCCTGTAGTGATGGTAGATGCAAGAAGGTTGACTGTGGTGGTGGGTTCCACAAATCTACACATGTGATAGAAGTGCATGGAGCTAAACACATAAAAATATTTAAATAATAGATGAAATCTGAAAGAGGTCTGTGAGTTGCACAAGTGTCTCCTTGTTGTTTTGCTACAGTCATGCAAGAAGTCAACATGGAAAGAGGGTGGGTGAAAGATGCACCGACCTCCTCTGTACATTTTCTGCAGCTTCCTGTAACTCTCCAAGTATTTCAAGATTTAAAAATAAAAGTGAGGCTGCCAGTTTTATAGGAGGCCTGAAATAAACAATGATTGTGTCACAGGACCAGGGTGCAGCACAAGTCCCTCAAACTCAAGTGCTTTGTGGCCCAGCAGACACAATCATATCATAAGTTGTGGTGCCAGAGATACCACATAGAGACTACAGGACTGTCCACAAGCACAGAGCAGAAGACACAGAAAGTTTTTGAATAAAGCATGTCCTTCTCTACTAGTAGGGAAGAGCATAACCTGGCAATTGATTCAGCCCTTATAGTAAGTATAAGTATAACCGTGGAACACCATATAGTAAGAATAACCACGGAACACCAAGTGAGTCTATGACCCAAACCACCTATCATGAACTGTTTACGATCCCAGAATCATAAAATTAGATGAGCATAGAAACGTTCTGGGGGAAAATGGCAATGGTTTACATTTTACCCCATTCAAGCAGGACACCAATGGGGATTTCCCTAAGATAATTAGCAAGGAAGAAAGATAGGTCTGTCTTACAGCTCTATATGGCTGCTACTAGTGTTGAAGTAGCAGCCACTGTCTTGTTATGTACTAAATTGTGTCCCTCAAAATAGGTACTGTAGATTCCTAACCCCCAGGACCTCAGAATGTGACCTCATGTGGAGACAGGGTTTTTTCAGAGGTAATTAGATCACTAAGGTGGGCTCTTATCCAGTTGGAATAAAGTCTAAAGGTGAGTGTTTGTGGGCGTGTACACTGGTGCAACCACTGTGGAAATCAGTCTGGAGATTCCTCAGTAAACTAGGATTAGAAGTCCCATTCAACCCAACTGTTCCCCTCCTGGGTATTTTTCCAGAAGGACTGAAAACATCATACCATAGCCATATATGTGCACCCATGATTATAGCAGCATAATTTGTAATAGCTAAATCTTGAATACAATCAAATGTCCATCAACTGAGGAGTGGATAAAAAAGATATGGTATTTTTATACAATGCAGTCTTACTCAGCTATAAATAAGGATAAACCAGAAGCTTTTATAGGTAAATGGATACAACTAGAGACCATACTAATTAGTGAAATAAATCAGATTCACATGGTGAACATCATATTTCCTCCTTACTATAAGAATCCAAAAGAGTAAATAAAATCTGAAAGGTACAATAGATATTGTGAAAGGGAAAGGAAACTGCTCAAATAGGAAGGAGCAACTGGGATGAAGGAGGGGAGAGGAAAAAGAAGGAAGAGGGAAAAATACATATATGTACACACAGGAGAGCTAGGATAATTGTACTACTAATATCTGTTGTTTTATTGAAAGGAACTGTTAATGTGTAATTGTTTGATCAATCTTACATACTTATATCTGTTTAGCTGTGCAGTCATTTTGAAGATGACATTATGTAATATAACAACCATTGTTAATATCCTATCACCATGTTTTGAAATTCTGTATCATTTTTATTGTTCTGTATGCTGTTTTGTTTATGTATTTGTTTTTGTTATTTTGTTTTTTTAAATGAAAAACAAAATTTGTATATATAAGGATAGGTGGGATAGGTGTATTGCTGATGTTTGTGGTTTATTGAGAGAAACAGTCAATGCTTAAAATTTTTTTTCTTGACCAATATTACAGGCTTGAATTTGGTGATCAGAATGACTGATCTGAAAACAACAATATGCAGTATAAGAACCATTGTTGAACTCCACCATCATTTCCAATTTTTTTTTATTATTTGTTACTGTCTTTGACTGTTTGATCAATCTTACATTCTTATGTCTGGTGGACTGAGCAACTTCACTGAAGATAACAGTATGTAATGTAGCAACCACTGTTAATTCCTATCATTTTGTTTTGAGGTCATGTATTGTTTCTGTTGTCTTTGTGTTGTTTTGACTTTGTCTTCATTGTTGTTTTGTTAGTTTTTTTTAATTTTTAAAATAAGAAAATGTCTAAAGGTGGCTGTCCTTAGCAAAATGGGGGACTTGGACACAGATCCACACAAAGGAAGTTGCCATGTGAAGATGACAGCAGAGATCAGAGTGCTGCTTCTACAAGTCAAGAAGCACCAGGCCCAGCCAGCAACCTTAAGAAGCTGAGGAGAGGCAGGGGGCAGCTCCGCCCCTCCCACTCCTCCCGTGGAGGACTGCGTGGGCCACTCTCACTGAGGGAGGAGCAACTGTCTCCATTTTGGCTGAGCCTGACCCTACTTCCATGTCTTGACATGTACAGAGCTGGCTGGGACTTTTCCTTATCCCTTCAACTGGCTTTGAGTAATGCGTATCGGCCCGGCCGAGGTGCTGATATGTAGTGTTTGAAGATGGTCGGCCTGTTCCCCCGGACCTCACCCACTGTTCCCTTGTGTGAGCCAGGGCGAGGTGGGATGAAGAGCCATGTTGTCGGCTAGGATCAAGTCTCGAGATAAAGGCTATGACTTCCCAGGGCATAAAATGTTACACATCAGAGCTGAAGCACTGACCTCACTGTGGCTGGACTTAGGACCTCCGGACCCTCGTAACTACCAATATGCCTTAGTGTCTTTATTCCCACCATGGGTTGCACAGGAAGGGGTAGATTGGAATTAACCCGCTAGGATTCCAGTAACTTTTCATGGGATCACAAATACATCATCCTGGGCCGCAATGAGGCCTGGGGAGGGCCCTCTTCATCCTCCCACAGCAGCAACCCTGCCAACACCTTCATCTTGGGATTGCAGCCTCCAGAAGTATGGGACAATGAAGTGGTTGTTGATGTCATCTATTTCAGAGCACACTGCTACGGCAGCCCTGGCAGGTTAGTATAAATCCCCTTCAGGATGGTGCTGAATAGCTGCATGAGGAGAAATCCTTTCAAGGGCAGAACTATGCACAGCACCCAGGCTTACCCACTTTGTGTGGAAGAGGAGATGGCCTGAGTTTTGGTTCTGTGCCCATCCCAGGCAGTGACTGATGGAGATTTATTTTAATGGTTTAATAGGACACCACCAGAGATATGCCCCTTTTGCTCTTGATTGTACAATTCTTACTCTGTTATCTGGGGTTTTCAGTTCAGCCCATTGCTTTCACGTTTTTGTTTGTTTGTTTGTTTGTTTGTTTGTTTGAGACAAGGTCTCACTATGTAACCCAGGCTGGCCTTGAACTCAAAGAGATCCTCCTACCTTAGCTTCCCCTGTGCTGGGATTACAGGTGTGTGTCCCTACAGAGAGCCCTTTCTGGTCCTCACTGAGGTCCAGAAGTTTACATTTGGAATCCCATGGGAAAGTTACTGGAATTCCAGCCAGTTAATTCCAATCTACCACTTCCAGGGCAACCCATGGCAAGAATAAAGATGGTAAGACATATTTATAGTTGTGGGGAGCCAAGGGGTCCTAAGTCCAGCTAGGGTAATGGCTACGTAGAACAAAAGCCATAACCCAGGGCCAAACCTGGGTTTTATTAATTCATGAAGAGAGGAGTGGCTTGGGGATGAGTAACTGTGAGAATGGCAGGAAGTAGGTGAGTGCCGTGAGCTGGGCTAGGTAGGAGGCCCCAAATCACCTCTGCCATATGCAGAGAGAAGGATCTGCAGAAAGAGTAATCTGCATAACACAACTGAGATAGTATCTAATGTTTTGAGGTTGGTGCTTCAGCTCTGATGTGTAATCTTTCGAGCCCTGGGAAGTCAGAGCCTCTCACCTCAAGGCTGGATCCCAGCTGACAGCGGAGCATGGCTCTCCATTCTGACCTGGCTCACACGTATTTTGGGGGGAGCTATGGGTGGGGGCAAACACTGTCCTGTCTCCTTGCTTCATCAGCACCTCGCTGGAATAATCTGCTCCGCTTAAAGCCAATTGAAGGGATAAGGAACAGTCTTAGCCAGCTCTGTACATGCCAGTACATGGAAAAGGGCCAGGTTCAGCCACAGTGGGGACAACTGCTCTTCTCAACTCAAGAACAGTTGTCCAGGTGGTCCTGCACATGCCTCCACGCCTGGATATTTTCACTTTTTAAAAATTGGTTTTACAGTTCAATAGGCTTCCATTTGGCAGACTGTTACCATGTGTGTAACACACTTTGATCACCTCCCATCGCCTCCCCCATTTTTTAAGCGACCCAGAGCAGTAGTTGGAGGGTGATACCTTACATGATACAGAGGGAGAACACACACACACATACACACACACGTGCACGCACAAATATCAGCAAACGCTCTCAAAAAGGAAAGCATACCAGAAGCACTTAGTAAACAGCCTTTACTTTTACCCTAGCTCCAGATACTCTGAACTTTATACCATCATGTCATCTGTTGTTCAGAAGGATGACTGAATCCCAGGTCAAACAAAGATCAACCTCTTTTTGTTCAGAATATTTTTACCAAAACAGTAAAAGCGTTCATTATACTTAAGAGTAGATTATCTATAACATACCAAAATAAAAGAAAAATATACTTAAAATCGTAAGGTGGTTATCTGGAAAATTAGTTTTATGCAACAGTCCATAAAGCCTATCAAATGAGGCATAGCTTTCTATAGTTTTGCCATGAATTTCTCAATAAATTTAGCTATTTAAATTGTGAGATTTGCTGAGAGATTGAGAGAATTAACATTTCATACTATTTATATATTGTTTTGAATGCTCTTGCTATTCCCATTTTGAAATTACTATCTTAACCAAAAATTTTAATTGAAAAAATATGAACAATATTTTTAAACTCTATCCTAAATAAATGTTGCTATCACACCCATTAATAAGATTATGAAACAAATTATTCTGTATTATTCTGTATAAAAGAAATATACCTGTTTTGCAATTCTTAAAATTCTTTTTTGGGGAGTATCAGGGTCTCACTATGTAGTCCAAGCTGGTCTTGAACTTATTATGTAGCCCAGGTTGTCCTCCAACTCACAGTGATTCTCCTGCCTGAACCTCCTGAGTTCTGGGATTATGGGTGCACACCACCAGGCTTGGCAAAGTTCTTGTTTTTCACTAATTAAGAAATATTTTAATTTGTATCCTTCTTCTCTAAACAACTTCCCGCTTAAGTTTTCAATAATACATAATGAAACCTATTTGCTTAGTTAGTTCTGGTTCTATCTTACCAGAGTTTGTTTTTTTAATAAGAGAGACAACAGGACACAACATTTTAGCTGACATTTTAATAATGGTCTATATATTGCTTTCCTTCTTTCCTTCCTGTCTTCTCTCTCTTTTTAATATGACATACAAGGAAGGAAGTATAAGCTCACTTTGTTCTATTTGTTACTTATGATTGAAAGTTTGGGAGAAAGACTTTATGTACAAAAAGCAATAGTGCAAATGCAAAAATAAAACCTATATTATTTTACCTATATTTAAAGTATTTTTATTCTGCTATTATTATAAAAGAAAAAACAGACTAGGTGGTCTTAAATATTATGGACCAGAGGTAGATGTATACTGCTAGAAAGATCACAGGTATAATCTAGCTGAAAAATAACTTGGCAAACATATTAAGAATTGTGATTTAATCCTTCTCCAGGGGTTTAATTTTTTTTTTTTTTTTTTTTTTTTTTTGGTCTTTTTGAGACAGGGTCTCGCTATGCAGTTCAGGCTGGCCTTGAGCTCACTGTGTAGCCCAGGCTGGCCTCAAACTCACAATGGTCTTCCTCCCTCATCCTCCTGAGTGCTGGGATTACAGGCGTGTGCCACCACACCCAACCCAGGGGTTTAATCCTGATAAATTATTTTTTAAAATTATGATGTCAAATTGTTTAGATCATTCAATATAGCACTGTTGTTTTTAAAATAAGGAAAACCTAAATTTCGATAGAAGAGCTAAATGGAGTGTCACACAAACACTAAAGATGATTGCCTAAATCTAGGTAGCAACTTAATAATTTAGACTTGATAGAAAAATAGCATTGCAGTACGCAAAGCAATATAATTTGCTTTTGCAGTAATATAAGGACTCAAAGAAATTAAATTCTATTGTGGTAGAATTATTGTGACTTTTCCCTTACATGTTGTTTACGCCACGAATAAAATTGGTGGAGGAGAACACAGTTTAGAAAAATAAGGGACTTTAAATGTAGACAACAGAAACAATGTTAGGTTGGAAATCAGTATCTACACATTATCATCTTATCTCTAATCACTTTGGCTTGTGTCTCAGGCATGTCATTTTAGCTCTTTGAACCTAAATTTTTCTTAACTACAAAAAAGAGTTGAGTTTCTCAGTTCCTCTTAGGTTTTCTTCGAACTTTTGACTTTAATCTGTCTATCTAAAGGAATTTTTATCATTTACATTTATAAACTCTTTTAAAATCTTTAAACACATGTCATCCCAAGCCAGAAGGATAAATACCTTGATCTTCTCAATAACAGTAATATACCCAGCATCAGCAAAATGGTGGATTCATTAGTTCTAAGTTCTCTTCACTGCACAGAAGAGTTTCCTAGGCAAATTAAGATACTCAAAAGTGTGCACACCGGGGAATTTAGAAAACCATACCTACATTAAAGAAAGAACTAAGAAGACCATAAGCTTTCATCTCTGGCTGGCATCTAGGTTTAGTACAAGCAGGAAGTAAAGGCTAAGGCAAAGCTGTAAACAGCAACTTGTGAATGTTGTAGGAGTACCCCAACACAGAGCATGCAGGTACTCATTATTAATCAGTTCTGAGAGGTACAACAAGTACCAAACAGAATATTCTGGCTAGAAAGGGCAACACATCACAAGGCAACCCCCATGGGCAAGTTCTAGCTTCCTTATCAAGTACCAAGCAAATGATGAACCTGAGGACAAAATTTTTGCATCAAAATGCAAGTAGCTCCAAAGCAGTTTGAGCACCAAGGTATAACTGATTTGTTTGTTTGTCCTTTGCTTCTGACACTCTCTTGTCAATGTCATAGTTGAACACAAGCTAAAGGAACATTGGTTTCAGGACTATCGTCTTTCTGAGAAGAATTTACAAAAGTCATTGAACAGTGGATGATATTAGCTTTCAACAACAAAAGATGCCAAACTTTGGGGAAAGGATGATATAATTTCCAGAGTTACTCTATCTTAAAAGTTAAATATTCAGATTTCAACAAAAATTTCAAGATGTTCAAAGAAACGTTAAATTCAGACACTGGACTTACTAGACAAAGATTTGATTGATGTCAATTGTCTTCAACATGCTGAAATAGCTAAACAAAGTCATGAGACAAAAAACTAAAGGAAACTTGTAAAATGAAATGAAAATGAGAATATCAGCAAAGAGAAATTATGAAATGGAACCAAATAGGAATTTGGAACTGAAATGAAATTTTCACGAGGGAAGCTCAACAGATTTGAACAGGCAGAAGTAAATGGTGAACTTAAAAACAAGATTATTGAAATTATCCAAGTGCAAAGTATAGAAAGAAAAGGAGTGAAAGAAGATGAAGAGAGCTTTTCCCCTGTGCATGCTTCAGAGTCAAATCATTTGCTGATTCCTAATCCCTAAATACATCATATTTGACTACTTATTTCCATCTCCTCTGCTACCACCAAATCCAGAACATCATAATCTTTCACCAGATTCTTGTAATAGTCTTTTAACTTGCTTCTACCACCGCTTTTGCTCCCCCATATCCTTTATCTTCCTCGAATCCAGGCAGAGTGACTAGCTGAAAATACTTCAAATCTTATAAAATAGGCTCGTTGTCTTTAGGATAAAGTACAAATTCCTAAACACAGCTAAAATTCCTGAGCATTGCCTATAAAACAAGAACACTTTAAAAGGCGGAGGGAAGAAAGCATACTGGCTAGAGACTTCTGAATTCAAGCAATGATGTGGTGGTATATTTGTCCTAACACTGTTATACAGCCCCCCCGCCAAAAAATTGTACGTATGTAGAAGGTTGGGGCTGCTGCACCCATCAGTAGACTCAGACTTTGATGACCTCAGTAGCTAAATGTGCAGTAGGAGGTGGGGACTGGTTGGCGGGAGGTCACCAGGGGCATAACCTAGAAGGGGATATTCTTATCTGGAGCTCTTTCCTTCTCCCTCTGCTTCTTGGCTGCCAATTTCTCCTCCACCATGCTCTTCTCCCACACCGTCTCTGCTCTAGAGCCGCCGGGTATAGACTGAAACTCTGTTCCAAAATTAACCTCTCTTCCTCTCAGTTGCGGGTATCTTGTATTTTGCTCCAGCAACAGGAAAGTGACCAAGACAAGCGCCCAAGTTGAACCTTAATATGAGCTATGGGCTTTGGGTGGTGATGTGTCAATGTTGGTTCAATCAAGTTTAACAAGGGGTACAACACTAGCACAAGAAGTAAATGGGAGAAGCTACTAATTGAGCTAAATGGGGAGAAGAATGGAAATGAAGGTCAATAACAGCTTTGAAAAAGTCATCCATGGAGAGTTCTATGAACTAATTGTTTTTTAAATTGTTTAAGAAAAGAGAAAGATTCAAGCATTTGATGTGATTCTAATACACATTAGACCACTAAGGAATCAAACAATAGATAAAATTTCTCTTGAAAGACATATTTAGCATAAAGAAAGACATATTTAGCATAAAGACATATTTAGCATAAAGAAAGAAATAGTATCTCTACTATGCATCACCTGATTTACTAATCCATCTAGGTAATGATCATCAAAGTTTGCTAAAAATTAAAAAAGAGACATGAACAGATAAAATAATAAATCACTATAATGTCAAAAAAGAATAAGCAAATGAAAAGAAAAAGATGAAATTCAATCTAATGAAGCCTCTCTACACCACAATCAACACTTTACAGAAAATGCAGAGGACAGGAGAACATGCTAAAGGCACTAAGGGGATGCAATCAGCAGAATCCACGGCGTGGAAAACTACGGGACAAATGGCCAGTTTCTTTGATAAACACATAAACCGCAATACAGGGAATAAGGATGAGAAAAGGGAAACCTTAGGCTAGAAGTGATTTGAAAGTCAAATCCACCAATCTCAATGTGTAAACTTTATTTGATCTTGATTTATACAAAGAAACTCCAAATTTCCAAATTTTAAACATTGATTAGATATTTGATGATATTGAGGAATTGTTAAATTTTTATATGTGATATTGCTATATTGTTTCAAAAATGAAAACGTACAGAGCTTCATATTGTTATATTTATAGGCATTAAGTGATAAAAGTATCTGGGGTTTAATTCAATCTATGAGAAGAGAGGAAGGAGCAGAGGTGTAGAGGACAGGAAACCAGCCATTAGTACAGAATTGTTGAAGCTGGACCATGGGTATGGGTGTTCATTATAGTACTGTTTACTTTTGCAAATGTTTAAAAAATTTTTCATAGCAATTTTTTTTAAAAAAACAAAGATCAACAGTAAACTGTTTTTATGAAACAAAAACTATATAATTCGGTTATAATACAACTTGAGGGCATTATTTTTTATCTCTTGTTACACCCTCAATTACACATATGTATTCAGTTCATGCCTAGGCACAGTGCGTGTCTACTTTTGCCTACTTCTAAAACTGTAGCCTGTGTTGTTTTTAAAACACACACACACACACACACACACACAAATATATATAAAATTGACCGTACCAGTCCTTTGCTTAAAAGCCACTAACATTGTCTCAAGGATCAGGGGATAAGAGCCAACATTTTCAGTATGTATGGTCAGGCTCACAGGATCTATTCCGACCGTGAATATCCCACCACTCCTCATGAAATGCTCTCCCTGGCCTTCCTCTCCTCCAAGAACTTCCTCAACCCACCTTGTTTATTCTCAACCCAGCATTCATGCATACTGTTTGTTTTGCTTCAAATGCCCAATCCCTTAAACACACACTCATCTTTCAGATGTCACTTTAAATGTCATTTTCTCAGGGTAGCTTTCCCATAACACCTAGGCTAGATGAGATCAAATATCTCAGCTTCATAACAACTTGCCTCAGCTAAAATTTTTTAATTATTGAAATTATTTTTTTAATGCCTATCTTTCCTACTACCACGTCATCTCAAAGAGAAAAGGACATGGTTCTTAAAATTATATCTCCAAAGCCTAGCATTTTGTCCTTGTAAAAGGTCAATAATTCTTTACTAAACTATAAATGAGTGGCTTGATGAATGACTAAGTAAATGAATTTGTTTTATTTTTTTTTTATTTTTTGTTTTTATTTTTTTTTTTGTGGTACTGGGGATCGAACTCAGGACCCTGCGCTTGCTAGGCAGGCGCTTATTCCACTGAGCTATATCCCCAGCCCCCCAAAGTAAATGAATTTGAATGCAATTGTGGAACAGAATTACTGGCACAATAATACTACACAGTTAATCTTAATGGTGTACATCAGATTTCCAGCCAAAGCATTTACCAAGCTTCAATATGTATGTACACAAACTAAAAAAGAAAAAATTAGTGAGAATGACTTCATCACAAATCCAGGTTATAGTCCTTCATTGATATTCACGAAGAACTCAGTAAGGAAATAATAGGTATGTATCTTGATATACCATCTACCTTTTAAAGGAGGCACAAGTGTATCCAAATAAAAGTATTTCTGATACAAGCCCCAGCTATGCTATTCAGACAGAAAACCGAGATTCTTTGAAAGAATAATAAAGACCATATACCTGAAAATTTTATATTTCTATGCAATTATTTAAAACTGGCTGCATACAGACAGTATACACAGTCTCTTACCCAGAAAACAAACAAATTTAGCTAATCTATTGGAATTAAAGCAACGCTTAATTATTTTAAAGATTAGATCTCCACCACTTTCTAAATTAATGAGAAAAACTACTAATTCCAAAACCAAAACTTTATTTTAAAGTATTAGGTTTCTCAGTGCATATAAAAATTTTCATTATACATGACATATAAAGATGCTAGTACACTGAACTACATTAGAAAATACACAACTTTAGAAATCACTGAATGTGCTTGTTGTCCTGTGAATAAATGCAGTTCACTTACATCAATGTTGTCATGGAATATCAATTAGACTTAACATTTTTTGTATTATTTCTTTTTTGGGGGTACCGGGACTGGAACTCGAGACCTTGCACTTACCAGGTAGGTGCTATGCTGCTGAGCTACGCCCCCGGCCCAGCAATTTTATAGCCTCCTAATAAGGTTTTGAGGGTCTTCTTGGCCTACACATAATATGTTTTTCAATGTATTGAATACTGTGGTTGCCTTTTCTCTCATCTCTGGTGGAACATATTTAATATCTAAATATTTTGATAGTTTAGATCTAGAATTATATAGCATGTTAATAACAGCGCTGATGCCGTAAGTCCCCTTACTGCTTTGCTCTTCTGGAAAGACATGAGATTCATACATTTTTTCCAATTTGTGTTCTGCTGCTGAGGCCAGAGCAAGACTTCTTCTCAGGCTCTCTTCGGCACCCTGGATGACCTCTTTATACTCTGGATCATTCTTGTCACCCAGGGGTGCATGTTGCAGCTGGGAACGGATATGTGAGATTTTTTTCAAAATGTCATCATTATTCATAATCCGTGAATGATGCTCAGTTGGCTCTTCGAGGTTTTCGCCCGAGAGCTGGGGAACATCTTCCCACTCCGTGGAGAACTCTATCTCTGTGCTCAAACGTAGGGCGGTGGTAGGCGGACTCCTGGAGGACCTGGTTCTCCACCTCCGGGCCCTGGTGGGTTTCACAACTGGCTCTGGCTCTGGCTCTGGCTCTGGCTCTTTTTCAATGTAAGGTTCTTTTGTGCGCAAAACAACAGAGATATTATTGGGTTTGATGGACCAGAAGGGTGTGGTTTCAGTGGGTCTGTAGCTCTCTGTCCCCAGCATGGGGCGAGTTGCAGACAAAGCTGTACTGCGGGGACTGCCACTGGTGGGAGCGCCATCCGGAGTTACCTCTTCTACGAGTGTGCTGAGTGTCCTCAGACGCGAGACCGCAGGCTCTGGGGAATAGGCATTGTTTGCAGACTTCAATGTTCCCTCCCCGTCTGGCTCCTTCGTGGGAACTCTCAGCATTAGGTTCTCTAAAACTTGTACATAATGATTCAAGTTTTTTTCTTCACGGGGTGACATAGTGAAGCCTACGGGGGAAAAGAAATTAAATGCATAATAAGTAGCATTTAGGACTCTATGTGACACAGTGACAGAATCTACTAAACTAAGATTGTATTTTATTTACTGGAAAATGGAAGAGCGAGGAGCAAAGTGTTTTTGATACAGGGCCAACTCTCCCTTAAAATGTGCAACATTGTTTTTTCAGGTTCTTCGTGAAAGGAATGAGCCAGAGTGGTGCAAAAGATGGGTTACTCTGCATCTTTTTAACTTGTTTGTTCAGTAACATAGGACTCAGTGGAAACCCCCATCCTCGGTTATGTCCACGAACTCGTAGTTTGCCAGATAGAATAGGCTCTTACCGGCTCAGGAGAGTGAACTGTTACATTTTTAGGAATGTTGCCCACCGGATGTTATACACCAACCTCACTAAAAATTCAGGATCTTAGTTTGTAATTACAACAAAGGTTAATTAAAGACAAAGGTAATTCAGAAGTTATCGCTTCCTAATCATCTTACTACATCTCTGCGCCCGAGGTTAACATCGAGTCTCTCTATATGACTATGCAATGTGACGGCATTGAAAAGCACCAAGCATTTCAAATAGCAAACCATTAAAAGCCATATTTATTTTTGTCTTTTAAATTACAAAGTAGTTCTTTTTCCGCATTATGTTTTTTAATTGACAGAAAGGTAAACATCACATTTAGAAAAGGAACGTATTTATGTGTAGTCTCATTGACAGACTTAGCTGAGTCTACTTTTCCTAAAAGGAAGCATCGAGTGAAATGAGTATGTAGCCTTGTGCGGCAAAGGCAAATCTTTGTTTTATTTTATTTTTCCGCAACTTATTTTTTTGTGGTACCGGGAATTGAACCCCAGCCCTTGTGCATGTCAGGCAAGCACTCTGCCCCTGAACTACATCCCCAGCTGGAAAATTTCTCTTATGGTTCTGGCTCTACCGTTTTTTAGCAGCATGACCTTAGATGATTATTTAATTTCTCTAAATATTTAAGTACAAAGATGAGCTGCCAGGTCTTCCCTTTTAACTCGTAGAACTAAATGAATTAGATAATATTAGAAGACAGGAGCTGGGGATATAGCTCAGTGGAATAAGCGCTTGCCTAGCAAGCGCAGGGTCCTGAGTTCGATCCCCAGTACCGCAAAAAAAAAAAAAAAAAAAAAAAAAAGAAGACAGTTTAAAAGCTACAGAACACTAAGGTAATATTTTTTATAAAGGCAACTTCTTGCCTTTCTTATCTTTAAATATTAATTTAAAATTTCCTAGAAAATTTAATATTCCCTGATGAGAATATTAAAGATATGCTTTGGATTTCATGTGAAGGGGAACAATAGATGTTTTCCTGCCAAAGATATGAACAAGGTACGAAACCTAACATCCCTATTACTATTTAACACCACCTTGGAGGTACTAGACAATACAGTTAAACAAGGGAAAATGAGACGCATGAGAATTAGGAAGAGGTAAAACTATCCTTATATGTAAATCATATAATTATAAGTCTCATATTAAAAAAGCATCAGTAAGCTGGGCGTGGTGGCACACGCCTGTAATCCTAGCACTTGGGAGGCTGAGGCAGGAGGATTGTTGTGAGTTCAAGACCAGCCTGGGCTACAAAGTGGGCTCAAGGCCAGCCTGAACTGCATAGTGAGACCCTGTCTCAAAAAGACAAAAAAAAAAAAAAAAAAAGAATCAATAGAAAAACTACTATAATAAAGAGAATTTAGTAATGGGGCAGCATTAACCCCAGCACTCAAAGGGGTGAGTATTTCTGTGACTTCAAGGCCAGCTTGGGCTACATAGCAAGACTCTGTCTCAAAAACAAATCAATATACAGGTGTTGGGGATGTAGTTTAGTAGTAGAGTGCTCACCTAGCAAGCATGAGGTCCTGGGTTCTATCCCCAGCACCAGAAAAACAATTAATATGCAAATATTAACCAGAAGGAAGATATGAGAAAGTAGTTGCCATTTGCATAACAAAAAGTGAAACACAATATCTAATCATAAATTCTAAAAGACATATCCAAAATCCACATGAGGAATTACAACAGGCTAAATTATGACTATCCAAAGATAGTATTAGGTGCTAATCCCTAGATCCTATAAATGTTGCCTTATAAGATAAAAGTATCTTTACAGATGTGACTAAGTTATGGCCCCTGAAGCCAGATGCAGTGGCACCTGTCTGTTCACCCCAGCATTTCAGGAGGATGAGGTAGAAGGGTTGTAAATTCAAGCCCAGCCTGGGCAATTTAGCAATTTAGCAAAACATTGACTCAAAATAAAAAATTAAGGGAGAGGGTGTAGCTCAGTGTGAAAGCCCTGTATTCAGTCTTCAGTACCACCACCACCACCCAAAAAATTAAGGATCCTGACATTATCTGGGTAGACTCCAAATACAATCCTGGATTATCTGGATGAATGCTAAAAACAATCACAAATTTTCTTAAAGAGAGACATAGAGAAAAGTAGGCAGTGATGTGGAAGAACAGGCTAACCCTAATGATGTGGCCACAAGCCAAGGAATAGTGGGAGATACTAGGAAATGAAGGGGCCAGGTGCCACATTCTTCCCTAGTGCTTCTGAGGAAGCATGGCCCTGTCTATACCTTGCTTTAGGCTTAGTGAAACTGATTTCAGACTTCCAGCCTCCAAAACTGGGAGAGAAAGCATTTTTGCTGTTTTAAACCATCATATTGGGGGTAATTTGTGATAGCAGCCACAGCAAACTAATATAAGAAGATAATAAACTCTTCTGAGACACATAATGTAAATATCAACAGATGGAAAGATGCGCTATGTCCTCAGTAAGAAAATTCAACATCCTAAATATAGTCACATACCATATTCTATAAATTTATACATTTCATGTGCTCCTAATGAAAAAAAATCATTAACTTTTCTTCCCAAAGTTACAAAAACTGATTATAGAGTTCATTTGGAAGAACAAATAAATCCAGGAAAACAGAGGCTAGCCTTACCAGATAAAATAAGACATTAAAATGCTCTAAAGCCTGTATTATAAACATAGCACAGTCCTGACACATGAATGGGCAGATTGCTGAAACAGAACAGAAAATGCAGAAGTAGACCCAAGTGCATATAGGAAAATATCTCAAGGTCAGGGTTAGTTTCAGTTAGTAAATGAAGAAATCATTTTAATTAATTTTGCAATAATTTTCTGTGGCTGCCAATGCCATAAACAGATCAAACCTTCTGCACTTTCTGATAAATAATGCAATATCTTCTATGCAGTATTCTTGCAAGAAAAGGTCAAACTTGATTCCAAGGGGCCTCTTGTAGCCCTAACAGCATACAGAAAATACACAGGATGACAAAGTAAGGTGTTCAACTACACCATGGGGGCACAATCTGCAATCCAGGCTGGGATACTGGAGTACACACAGGCACACTATTTTTTTCAGCCATTAGACTGCAAAGGGAAGCAGAGATAGAGGATGACTACCGGGCATGTCAATAAATTACACGGATGGTTCTTTCTTGAATCTCAGTTCAAACAAATCAACCAGAAAAGAAGAGCAGCCATACTTGATAACATTAAGGAATTGTTATCTTTTTCAGGTGTGACACTGCATTGTTTTTATGTTTTGTTAAATCCTCCTATTTGTAGGCTGTGGGGGTGCACACCTGTAATCCCAGTGCTCAGGAGGCTGAGGCAAGATGAACAAGGACAGCTGGATTACACAGAGGGACAGTGTCTCAAACAACCAAACAACATCCGCCACCCACTCATATTTCAGTGATTCATACTGAATCATTTATTGATAAAATGACATAATGTCCAGAATATGCTTCCACATAATCTAAGCCCAAGAAATGGGGGGGAGGGTGCGGAAATGTGGGAGGGGATGGCAATCAAGCAAAATTAATCAAGAGTTAATAGCAGCTGAAGCTGGTTATAGGTATAGGAAGATTTTACACTATTTTCTCTACTTGTGTATATACTTTCTACTTGTAAATGTTTGTGTGCATACACATTTTCTAGAATAAAATGGTTTTTGTTTCTTAAATCTTGGAAGATTTCAGTTCTTGGCAACCAAAAGTAAAGAGCTGGACAAATTATAAGCAAATCTAAAATGTACAACCAACAAAGGTTTAATTGATTTCAAGCAGACATTGGCATTAGATGATAGTCTGATAAACGCTTGACTTGCAAGTACTTTAGCTTGTTCTCAAAGTAGTAAATGGGGTATTCAAGTGGCTATTAGGGAAGCTGGGGAGTCAGAGAAGAGGAAAAGGAGGTACTCACTACTAGGTGATTCCTAAAAAAATCCTGAAGTATCCTTTATCCCCTTCGGCTGTTACTCAGGCAACGCAAAAAGCCTTGTGCACAGCTGCCTAGCAACCAGCCAGCCCGCCTCCTACCTTGCCTTTCTCCCTTCCTTAATGGAGTATTGTTCTATTCTTAACTCGGTCCTCTCCACATATTTCCCACCCCCTGCTTCTGGCCCCCTTAAAACACCTACATATTTTATAACGATCTCCTCAGCTCTAGCCTCTTCAGGACTCTTCCTGAAAATCAATCTGATCTCCCTAAAATGTTGCCAGCAAGGTTGTAAAAGGCAGTCAGCCTCAAAGATCCTCCCAGACGGCCCGGCCATTGAGCAAACCTGTTTTTCTTCATTCTTTACCAAGTGTTGGAAAGTCGAACAAAAGTTAAATTCTTACAAAGAACAGACTACCCTGGCTACAAGTTGGGTTATTACACCTGGAATATTTGTACTCTGTGCTGGTATCCTATCTCTTCCACGTGTACCAAGCACACAGAAATGCCCCAGAAGGTGGCTTAGGCAAGACTCTCCCCCAGCCTGTGACGTGGAGGTGTGACGCTCCTGCGGTCTCCCAGACAGGACGCTCCCCGCTAAGTCAATTCAAAGCTCTGCTGGAATATCAAATTGGGGGGCTGTGGGGGGGCCCCAGCTACCGGCGCTTTTGTTCTTGTTACAGTGGGAGGAGAGTTGGTCACGTGATGGAAATGATTGGAAAGGAAGCGGAAAGGCATTAATAACTGTAGGAGCAAAAATAGCAGGAACTCTGACGGGGAAATTGAAAGATAGTGATTAAAAAGACCCTAATCAGTAATTTGCCTTATATTCAATTTGTGAGCAGGACAGTTGGGGTTTGAACGCGGGCTGCCTGACTGCAAAGCAGATGCGCATAAGGCGTACACACAGGTCATAAAGATAAGCCACAGGGTTGCTTGCAAAGAGTAGGGGTGTGGTGAGAAATATCCTTGAAAGCACACAATTCTTATTTTAAAACACACATGAATATTAAAATACGATATGGAAAATTCTGCCCAGAGCCAATCGGACCAATATATTTAAATTACATGTGAATATTAAAATAAAATTTTAAATTCGAGACCAGCCTGGGCCACAAAGTGAGCTCAAGGCCTGCTTGAACTACCATAGCAGGACCCAGTCTCAAAAAGACCAAAAAAAGATAAAATTTTAAAACAATACAAAATTTTGCTCTACTCTAAAAATTCATACCTTCCATGTGTTAAGATATATCTAGAAATACTGGTGGCTGTTGAAATACAATGTTGTCTTACTATAAAGCGTAAGTGGGGACTGATAGTCCACGGACTGCGCAAGAACACATCCACCTCACACAGAGGCCAAAGTAAGTTAACTACTTTTAAGTTTATTGTGAGAAAAAAAGGAACCAAAGTTCTTCCTGGATAAACCCATTTCCTAAGTATCATTAATGTATAAATTTTTATTTCCTTTTTAAATTTATTTTATTTTCTTGGTCTTTTTGAGGCAGGGGTCTCCCTATGCAGTTCATGCTGGCCTTGAGCTCACTTTGTAGCCCAGGCTGGTCTCAAACTCACAACAATCCTCCTGCCTCAACCTCCCGAGTGCTGGGATTACAGGCATGCGCCACCATGCCCTGCAGAAATTTTTAGTCATTCAAATTTCTGTGCCAGTTTAAAAAATATTTGCATATGTTAAAATATTATGTATAGAAATATTTTGTTTCTTGATTTGGACAAGCTACATAAGGGTGTTATGTATAATTTTACTTTATGCCTGTGACTTGTGTGAATGATACATTTTTTTTTTTTTTTTTTTTTGCGGTACTGGGGATTGAACTCAGGACCCTGCGCTTGCTAGGCAGGCACTTATTCCACTGAGCTATATCCCCAGCCCCTAAATGATACATTTAAAGGGTCATGCTGGTGGGCATGATGGCACATGCCTGTAATCCCAGCACTTGGGAAGCTGAGGCAGGAGGATTTCCATGAATTCGAGGCCAGCTTTGGCTACATAGTGTATTCAAGGCCAGGCTGAACTACATAGTGAGACCCTGTCTCAAAAACAACAAAAAAAAAGAAAGTCATGCTTATAGCTCTGTTTTATATTGTAGTTACATAAACCAAACAATTCATTTTTAAAGAATTGAAGTTTAGATAGGCATGGTGGTGGCACATGCCTGCCATCCCAGCACCTTAGGAGGCTGAGGCACGAGGACTGCAAGCTACAACCCACTCTAAGCAACTCAGTAATTTGGCAAGACCCTGTCTCATAATTAAAAGTTTTTTTGAAAGGACTGGGGGCTTGGCTCAGTGCAAAGACCCAAGGTTCAATTCCTAGTAATAGCACTCTCCAAAAAAATTTTCTAAAAACTTAATTTTACTAAGATGTTATTTTCACTATAGATTACAAAGCTAATTGATGATATTTATAAACCAAGAGTTATGTTTCCCACCTTAATTATACCATGATTTTGTTGCTTTGAGTAAGAACAGTAATATCAAGACTATGGATCTGAAAATAGAATTCCTGAGATTTCAGGGGGTTTTGTTTTTGCTTTTCTACCACAGAACTAGGAGTGGCTTGGTTCCTTTGCTCACTTGTGAAACTGATTTCTTTTTCTTTTCCTTTCTTTTTTTGTTTTTTTGTTTTTTGTTTTCTGTTTTTTGAGATAGGGCCCTGCTATGTAATCAGGCTGGCTTTGAGCTCACTATGTGGTCCAAGTTGGCCTCACACTTGCAGTGCTCCTCCTGCCTCAGCCTCCTGAGTGCTGGGATTACAGGTGTGTGGCACCACGCCCAGCTGAAACTTTGATTTCTGTGACCAAAGGTATTGTTAATTTTTAGAAATATTTGATGTAATTTTAAGGCCAAGTCATTCACTTTAAACTATGAAGGTTTTAAGACATGTAACTTTACTGTTTTAAAAAAAGAAACTATATAAGAAACTGTAAGGCTTGAATGGACTGACTCTCCCAGCACCCCGCCTGCTTGCCAGCAGACACATTAGTCTCAGCAGGACTCAGTTTAGCACTGAGGCCATCATTGACAAACACAGGATGTTGTAAAAGAGATAAGATAGGGCGAGGAATCTTACAGGTGCTCAGACACCTGGAGACCTCCAAAAATTTACATGGGATGCCTCAAGGACTCTGCCCACTGAGGTGCAAGGCCTCTAGAGAACTTTGACCACAAGATGTTATTAACATCTTCCTGCCTAATGGCCCTTGCCCTCCTTCAAGCCCTATAAAAAGGGCCTGTTTCTCTTTGCTCCTGACAGACAGCCTTATCACCCTCTGCACCCTCGGTGCAGGCACGATAAATCCCACGCTCTGTTGCCTTCACAAAAGCCCATCAAGGGGTCTCTGCCTCACCTGTCGATCCTTACACAAACCAATTTTGTACACTGTAAACTAAGTTTCAAAAATATTTGGAAGTCTCAAGTTCTTAAAAATGCACTTTCAAGCACCAGTTAACATACCTGATTGCACACATAAAACTTCAATAGATAAAAGCTATAAAGAACAATTTCTTCTATGATGCCTATTTAAAATAATGAATATATACAGATGTATTTTTTGTAAAACTGCTACATCTCTCTAAACTCTGGAGAAAATTCCTAAGCAGCAAAGTTAAGTGCTATTATGGGTGAACTGATTTAACAAAATTTTTCCAGTTATGCCTTATACTCAAAAGTGGAAAAAACAGACAAAAAAACACTTCTTTCTTTCTGAGAAATGATAGTATGCCAAACATTGCACTGAACTATGATAGTAGTGAAAGGTGAACATTGAAAATCTTATACAGTAACATACTAGTTCATGGACAGCTAAGGTGTTAAGAAAGGAAAAAGCCTGTTATCTTAAATCTTGGCCCAAGGAGCAATAGTTTGTAAACTGAATAAATGGAAAACTAAACTACTTATACTTCTTCTGTAGGAAAAGAACATGGGAAAATATTATTTTTAAAAGATGTATAACCCCAAATTTGAGAACTTTAAATGAAATCTTTGCTCTAAAGGGTAATAAAGGGCTGGGGATATAGCTCAGCAGCACAGTGTCTGCTCGGCAAGTGCCAAGTACCAAATAAAATGAATAAATAAATAAATGGTAATAAAATAGTTACAATAAAATTGGGTAATTTTAACATTTATATCAGTTTAGAAAATATAAAGAAAACCAAACTGAAATTTTAGAACAGAAAAACACAGTAACAGAAATGAAAAAATTTTCTTTTAGTGTCTAGGCTTAACAGCAAAATTCTGGGAGCCTGAGGTAGGAGGATCTCATTGGATGATTTAGTGACTTAGTGAGACTATCTCAAAATAAAAGTAAAAAAGGATTGAGGGGATATAGTTCAGTGTGAAGCCTCTAGGATCAATACCTAGTACTTGGGAAAAAATTCAATTAACACAAAATGATAGCAATTATCCAACTTCAACACAGAGAAAAAATAGGAAGAGAAGGAGAAAAAATAGAACATCAAGAGTTTGTGAGACTAACAAAAACACCTAACAGTCATCTTACAAAAGAAAGAGGTTGAGTCTGAAAATAGTCAAAGAAATGGTGGCTGCAATTTCCCCAAATTTGGCAAAGGAAAGGAACATACAGATTTAAGAAACTCTGAATGAATCAGAAACAGAAGAAACCCATGCCAAAGCATGTGACAATCAAACTTATGAAAACTAACGACAAAAGAAAAATTGTTCAATGCGGGAAGAGACAACAATACCCTTTGTATGGGGAAGAAAAAGGATCATGAACCTAGAATTCCAGGTCCAGGGGGAAGCTCTTTCAGGGATAAAAGGGTGGTCAGGAAATACCCAGATAAAGGAAGATTAAGAGAAATCGCTGCCGGAAGTTGTTACCCTACAAGCATGTCTAAAGGAAGTTAATGTGTGTGAAAAGAAAATTTAAGACAACTGTGAATGAGGGAGGGTAACAGGACAGAAAGGGAGGTAATGTCTCTATAGTTCACTCAAACTGGTAAAACTATGATACCAGTAGACTGTGATAAGTTATATCATTCAACATATATGATACCAAGGCTATACAAAGTAATACTCAGGCTATACAAAGAGATACACTAAAAAACAGTAAGTTGAAATGGAATTCTAAAACAAAAACAAATAAACTATGTCCTTTAATATAAAATAAAGCGGGGTGTGGTGGCACACGCCTGTAATCCCAGCACTTGGGAGGCTGAGGCAGGAGGATCCCTGTAAATTCAAGGCCATCTTGAGCTACATAATGAATTCAAGGTTGGTCTGAACTACATAGTGAGACCCTGTCTCAAAAAATAAGTAAATAAAATGTGAATAAATAAAATGAAATGGATACCATCTTATTATAGTCTTACGTAAAATTTATGTTTTCAAAGCTAAGGTTCAATGGCAAATGATATTGTTAATGTAAATATATGGTTTGATACAAGAATCAATATCTGGTAAGTTACAGGTAGAAGCAGAAAATACAACAAGGAGGGAATGGGTAGCTCAGTACAGGAGCAAAGATGAGGTTGGGCTGTAGCTCAGTGACCGTCTGTACCTAGCGCACATGGGGCCGTGAGTTTCACACCCAGCATTGTCAAAAACAAACACACATGTGCCTTAAGAAAAGATGACTTTTTAAAAAGTTGTACACAACAGCAATCACGTTCATTCGAAGATGTCTGGTCTTTGTGCTTTAAGAACTCGTACTCTTTACTTTGTCCTTGGCCTGTAACCTTCACATGACAATTGGTGATTACACCCAAAATTCAACCAAGAATTTTGTATGCTCACTTTTAAAAGATTCAAATACATGGTGCATGCCTGTAATCCCAGCACTGGAGAGGCAGAGGCAAGAAGACTGCTGCAAGTTCAAGGCCACCCTGGGTTACAAACTGACTTAACTGCATAGAGAAACCCTGCCTCAAAAGGACAAAAAAAAATTCAAATATAACTCAGATTTTTATTATAATAAGCATTTTTCTATAACTTGTTATTATAAATTCAATTTTAATTTTTGGTGACAGATAAACAAGTAGTTATGTTTGTATGAATCAAGTGTTCCAGTTAAATAAATGTAATTTTATAGCCTCATGCTTCCTACTGTTTCTGGCCTGGGTCCCTTTTTCCCACAGAATGTGGGTTTGCTCCTGTGACTTGCCTGGGCCCATGGGACATTAGCCATTCTTACAGCAAGGCTTCCAAAGAGCTTGTATTTGGGAGCTTCGGGAGCCCCTCTTGGAAACCAGCTACCATGGTATAAAAAGTCCTGGATCTGCTTTGGAAGGAGGAGGATTTATGTTGGGGAAAGCCCTGGAACATGAGAAGCCATCTTGAACTTTTGGTCTCAGCTGAGCTTCCAGCTAGAAACAGCTGTGCGAGTGACCTTAGCTACACCTGAGGACGCAGAATCATAAAATATGATGAATTTAGGTAGCAGGGTTTTATGCTACAAGTGGTAACAAGACACACTTTTGAAACCCATTTATTCTTTTTTTTGGTATGGGGAATTGAACTCAGAACTTCACACTTGCCAGGCACATGCTGTGCCACTGAGCTATATATCTGGCCCCAAGACAGACTTTTAAAAAGGAATACAACTTTAATTCAGGGAAGAGTTAAAAATCCAGAAGTAATCCTATGAGTCATGCTAAAATATAATTGGTATCATAATAAACTCCTGACTTCAAAACACGTCTTCTAGTTCTGTTAGCTAAAATGTCCAAATACCAGTACCACCCACCACACCAGTCTAGTTTGTGTCCCACACACCTGGTCTTTAGTATGAGGTTGTACTGTGTCTCCTTGGAGGGATGATTGATTTTGTCAAGGCAGAGATGATCAAAGTAAGTTTGGGAAAACCAGTTAACATGAGAAAAGAAATACTCTTTAAAAAATACACAGGATCCTACCAAAAGGACACAGAAAACAGTTCCCAGGGACTCTTGACTAGTCAAGGTATGACTACTGGAGCCTCAGGAAAAAAGAAAAAATATAGTTAG
>PVLD010009651.1:38652-75785 GCA_004027595.1 Dinomys branickii
TAAGGACAAACCTCATGACTAAGGAATTTGTAAAATATACCTTTCCTGGGCTACTTCTATCCATATTAGGAAACAACCTCTGCCACTAACCCCAGACCTCCACGTAGCTATTTCCCCCAATGAATGTAAAAGCCCCTTTAAAGTAACCAATGCCATCTGCTTCTGTAACTGCGCTTGCAAAAACCCCTCCTCCCTTTGTCCTAAAGCATATAAGCCCTGCTCGGGCCCAACTCGGGGCTCTCTGTTCCTGTGTGTTCAGTGAGCCCCACGCATGCCTGGATAATAAAGACCCCTTGCGAATTGCATGAGTGAGTGTCTGTTGGTGTCTTCCTACACGCGGCGGGCATCTGCACCCCCACATTAGGTAAAATAAATCGTGTGTTTTTAAAAGCCACAAATAGGCGAGACGTGGTGGCATATGCCTGTAATCCCAGTACTCAGGAGGCTGAGATAGGAGGATTGCTGTGAATTTGAGGCTAGCTTGGGCTACCAAGTGAGTTCAAGGCCAGCCTGAACTGCACAGCAAAACCCTGTCTCATACATAATAAATAAATAAATAGCTACAAATATAAAATGATACTAAAAAAGGAGAACATCATCCCATTTCAAATAACCAAAATTGTACTCATTTTTATTTTATCCAGATAAGAAAAAAAATGCTGCTTAACTTTAATTTTACACATCTTATAAGGTGATTAATGTACAGTCAGTGAAGGGCTAATACGGTCAAAAGAACCAAGATAAAAGACTCATGAATGGACAGGTTAATGAAACTTCCTGCTATCCCGGGGAGTCACTCTCTGAACACTTACCAGCTGGATGTCATGTCGTCATCATCTCAAACACTAGTAAAGGGCATCACGACACTCCCCTCGTAGGTCTAGAGCCCCTTCCAAGCACCACAGCCTGGGCTCTGAGGCAGCGAATTTGCAGAATCCTCGCTAAGTGACTCTACCTTTTAAGGTACTAGAATAAACCTGCTTTTCCTCCCCATTGATTTGGTGCTAGATTTGAACAACTGTTGGCCAGCTGCTACTTTAACATCTCCCTCGCCTTTGGTGGTTCGCTAGAACAAAGGCCTTTCTAAGCACAACGACTGAGACCAAAGGCTCCCATAGGGGAGCAGCCTTTTAGTACCAATCTAGAGAAGTAGTGAAGAGGTTTTGTCACCCTGGACTAAAATCTGTGCCATTAACTGGTGTTTGCTCATCTGTACAACGAGGTGACCTGGAAAAATGCAATTTATTCATGAGATACAAAAACTTCTCCCCAAACTAACATTTCACAGTCTTGGATTTGCAGCTATGAATATTTAGTGACAAATTATAAGAGGCAAATTCCATCATTTTAGTAATTGTTAATATTATTTGAATACATAACAAATATGTTGTTATTTTAGAAATTGTACATTTTGAAAAGCAAAAAGAATTCTCCTTAAGTAGTACAGCAAGTTTTACAGTAAAAATACATGAAAGAGGAGTGATTTTTTAAAAATTTAAAAGTAATAGCTGGGTGTGATGGCACACACCTATAATCCCAGCACTCAGGAGGCTGAGGCAGGAGGATCACTGAGTGTGTTTAAGACTACCCTTGGGCTACATAGTAACTTCAAGACCAGCCTAAACTACATAGTGAAGCTGTCTCAAAAAACTCAAAAAGTTTTTCAAATGATGAAAAATCAGATACAGGAAACTAAATGAATGCATAAAAATTAAGTATATAGTCCATTTATCCAGCACCACCAGGATGTATGTATATCTAGGGAAGTGTTATCTTCTGTATACCCCAGCTTCCTTCCTTTCAAGCTGAATTTAGATTAAAACGGTACTGAGGCTTTCAACAAATGTATTTATTTAATATGTCTGTGCTGTTTAAATAAGATAACCTCAAAACTGTCTTAGAAGCCTAGAAAAATTTATCAGAGCTTTGCTTTTCATTAGAAAAACCTATGTGCCTTATCTCTGGCATGAGAGAATATTTTTTATTTGTAGCGCTTGCCAAGAGTGTTTTTAGTACTGCTGATATAAAATATGTAACTGATTTAAATCAAATCCACTGAAATAAGCCCTGTTTTGTTTGGTATGCTTATTTTTTAAATTTTAAAAAAATTAGGAGAAAATAAGAAAGACAGATCCAGAGAAAGTAGCCTTGTAACACTGCCCTTCAGATCCCTTAATCTATTTCTGTGAAAAGAAGTAAATTACATTTTCAAGATATCTGCTGTGTTTCACAACCTGTATATATGTCTTATATCATCTGCACACTCATCACAAAGTCTGAGTATACAAAGTTACTTCTGAGGAATGTCTTTTCATTTCCTGAAAGCCCTAAGAAAGTTTAGGGGAAAAGATGCAAAGAAAACAGGCCATGAAATTGTGGAATTAGGAGGGAGACTGCGCTGTATTAAATATCCAGGGACTGCTGGGTGACAGTCCCAGATAGGATTTGTTTTTTTTTTTTTTTATTTTTTTTTTAAACGAAAGAAGGAAACATCCGTTCCTTTTTTTTTTTTTTTTTTTTTCCGGGACCGGGGATCGAATTCAGGGCCTTAGTGCTTAGCGGCAAGCACTTACCCCACTGAGCTGTACCTCCAGCCCCCAGATAGGATTTGTGTCACTTCAGTGAAAGTTCCTCTGTATGCTCCTTGTGATGTGCTGCTCTACCACTTCAAAAACGCAATAAACCACTCTTAGTAATAGAGATAGTCAAATATCAAGAAAAGATAATGTCATCTCCATTTTTGGTCCTTTATAGGAAGGCAGAAAAATTTTACAAAGACTTTTACTAAAAATAGCTTTAAAAAAAATCATACGTGGTAGTATTTAAAGGTTAATTTTAGTTCTCTGGACACTTTACCCAGAACTTCTCCCCCTGCTGTTCATGATCATTTAAGGTTGTGTTGTGTTTTCATTTTTTAAATCTAATTTTTTTTAAAAGCGAGGTCTTGCTATGTAATTCAGGTTGGCCTTGAACTCATAGCAATCCTCCTGCCTCAGCCTCCCACGTGCTGGGATTACAGGCTTGTACCAGTGTGCCTGGCATTTAAATCTAATTTTTAATTTTTTTTTTTTTCAGTATGGGGATTGAAGTCAGGGCCTTGTACGTTAGGTAAGAGCTTTACCACTGAGCTATATTCCCAGACCTTTGCCCTTTTTTTCTTTTCAAACAGCGTCTCACCAAATTGCCCAGAATGGCTTCAAATTTGCAATCATTCTCCCTCAGCCTTCTGAGTACTTGGGATTATAGAGTGAGAAAGCATGTTTAGCTCAACTAACACCTTTAAACAATTCTAAAATGTGACTGCATAATTAGTACACTTTTTTCACACCTGCTTGTTAAATTTTACAGACTGACCTGGTTAAAACAAACTCCAACAACATTAAATGCCACAGTGAACTGCAGTTAGACCAGATAGGCCAATCTCACAGCCGCATCAGATACCGTACTTGCATGTGTCTCAAGATACCTACGTGATGCTGTCAATGCAATGTCTCAGCAATGCTGAATTTAACCCTCCTGGGTTTCGGCTATTGAGGGGAACAAAATAGTTCCTTGGGAAGCCTAAGAATTCTGCTTAACCAAGGTTTTGAGCTTCTTGCCACCAAGCCACTCTAAGAAACTCCCTCCTCAGGTCAATGAGTGACCAAGACCGCTGCCCACAACCTCCTGTGCTCTCCAACTTTTACCACAGGGGTCATGGGCCGGATAGTAAATATTTCAAACTTTGCAAGCCTTAGGGTGTAAACAACCATTTAACTGCTGCGTATTATAGCTGTCATGGCCAATGCATAAAAGAACGGCCATAGCTGTGACTTTACGAGCAGTGAAAGCTAAACTTCATACTCTTTCACATGTCATGAAAACAATACATTACAAATATTTACATTTTTGTAAAATGTCAACAGGCACGGTGGTGCACGCCTACAATCCCAGCACTCTGGAAGGCTGAGGCAGGAGGATAGCGAGTTGGAGCCCAGCCTGGCAACTTAGTGACAGTGAGAACCTGTCTCAAAAACTAAAGGGTTGGGGATGTGGCTCCGTGCAAAGGCCCTGGGTTTAATTTTCTCTAAGGAAAAAAAAAAATCAAAACCAGTGTCAGTAGGCTGGCCTCACAAAAGCAGACGAATCTGGCCCGCAGACTGCACCTCCTGCTTTGTTCCCTGGACAGCAAATGCCAGTCAGGGGACGAGGGTGACAGAGGAAAAGTGTCCCCTCGGCGGTGGGGCAGATGGGTGACAGAGGGACACGCGGAACCAGCATCCTGGAAAAGGGCGGGAGAACTGTGAATGCCAGGCTACGCGGAACCCTCGGCCTGTACCCAGGCCGGGCAGGCCGGTCACTTACTCCGGTGTACCGGAAACGCCGGCGAGGATGCAGGCCATAGCAACAGCGCCACCAGAAGGATTACGGACTTCATGGGCGTGGTCCGCAGCACTCCGCCATGCGAAGGAAACTTCCTGGGGGCCACCAGGCTGGGTAATTCAGGGTCGAAAGGGGAGGGTGTTAGCGGCCGGCTGTCCCACCTCAGGGCCAGGGGTGCCAGGCAACGGTAGACGCCAGCCGGTGGCGAACAGGGTGGGGGAGGTGGGCGCGAGAGGCGGCGCGTGCGCTCCCCATCCCGCTGCGCGCTGAAAGTTCAATGAGATTGCCTCGACGGCGAGCTGTTGCCAGAGCTGGCAGGGTAGGGGGCACCGCATGTGCCGTGTTGGGGACACAGACCTAGGCAGAACGGAAGAAAGCTTGGAGCCCCCCGAAGAACTGAAAGTAATTCAGGCTAGTTGCGCGACTGGACAGATTTTGGAAGTTGAGAGATGGGCAGTGGCATTAAAGACACCACCTTAAAGGGGCCTGGGTTGTTCTTTTGTTTTTAATTTTTAAAGAATGATATCCTATTTCATCGACATTTTTGAGAAATTAGGGTTGCGAGAGGGTGTACCTACAAAGGAATAACATGGAATTTTGGAGGTTGATAGTGGTTAACTAATAGTTAAATTTTGTAGAATTGTATACCAAAAATCCATTTTACTGTATGATTTTTTCTTTTTGAAACAGTGTCTCACTTTGTAGTTCAGGCAAGCCTTGAACTCACTATGTAGCTCAGCCTGGCTTTAAACTCATGGCCATCCCCCTGCCTCAGCCTCCCTGCTGCTAGGATTACAGGCATGTGCCACCATGCCCAGCTTGTGTGATTATTTTTCAGAATTAGTATGTACTCATATCTCTGCCGCAGGAAGCAAAGGAGCATGGATTTTTGTGTGAGGCAGCAGGGAGATCCTGCAGGGTTTTAAACTAGGGTAGTTTGTGATGAGGTTTCCATTTCAAAGGTCTCTCTGGGGGCTGGGGATATAGCTCAGTGGAATAAGCGCTTGCCTAGCAAGCGCAGGGTCCTGAGTTCGATCCCCAGTACCGCAAAAAAAAAAAAAAAAGAATAGGAAATCAAAGGTCTCTCTGCCTGCAGCATCAATAATGGACTGGCAAGCCCAGAGGACAGAGCAAGTTAGAATGTTGCAGTAATCTAGATATGGGCTGAGAAGGGCTTGGGCTTGTGATGGCAGAGAACAAGGGACCTGTGGACAGATTGAAGAGACATTGAGAGCTAAAATCAACAGGATTAGGGGATTCTATGAAGTGGGGAGAGAGGGAGAAGGATTTCTAGGATATGTGGTGGAACATTTTACTGAGATAAGGAAAATGTATGAGGGGGGAAGAAGATGAGTTTTGCTTTCAACATTGGTATGGTGAGGTGGGCTTGGGGCCTCCTCCCAGAGTGCCCTGTGGAGTGAGCAGGTGGTTATGGGACATCCTCATGTAGAAATGACGATAGCTGACCTGTCTGAGGAGTGTTGAAGCCACAGGACCCTTGGACCTGGGATAGAGTCCCAGGAAACATGGGCAGGCTAGAGCAAACGGGATTGACCGGCACCAGGAACTAAGAGTGGGGAGAGGAAAAGCTGGAGACCAGAAAAGCTTCATGGCAAACAAGTCTCAAACTGTCAGATGCTTCTTAGAAGTAGATATAGCAACAAGAGCCCTAACAGAAGCAGTTTCAGTGGAGTAGCTTGGGCAGAAGCCAAAACCCAGTGAGCTGAGGGATGATGAGTAAGAGGTGAGAAAGTGGTGACAGCTAGCACAGTACAGACAACTTTTCTGGGGCTAGCGCATGAGTCTTCAGTGTGTTCCACCAGTGCTTAATCCAAATATAGTGGCATACTGGAATCCAACAGTTGCAACTATTTAGAAAGCAACTTGGAATAGTAACAAAACGTTAATATAAACACCCTGGTACACATTGCATAATATAAATTCATGGGAAGAAACTTTATGTCCTAAGATAACCATAATCTATAATATCAAGACCATCAAAGTGCACATTAAGGGAATGGTAGAGTTAGGGACTAAATGCTTGTGTCCCTTCCTCATTCACATGTTGAAATCCTAGCCTCTTACCTGATGTGATGAGTCTGAGATGGTGCTTTTGAGGGGTGGTTAAGTCTTGGGGGCGGAGCCCTCAAGAATGAAATTAGTCCCCTTGTAACGGAGACCTCAGAGAGCTCGCCCAACCTTGCCTCTGCGTAAGGACACATGGAGATGGAGTATGATAAAGATGGGCTCCCACCAGATACCACATCTGCTTACCTGGGGACTTCTCATCTGTAGCTACATCAGTGGACTGCTCACCTGCTGTCCAAGCAGGGACATCTGACGTCAGGCAGGCCTGAGTCTTACCCCAGATGGAAGCTGAGTGTGTGACTACGCACTAGCATGGAGAAGGTGTTCAGCAAACCTAAGCTGTGTGGGCTGACCTCATAGCTTTAGTCTTAAGAATATGAAAGATGATAGGACGTAACTTTGGAGATTGGGACACAGAAGGGCTATGGCTCCCATCTTAAGCACACTGTGTCACTCTCTGACTCACTGTGAGGGAAGCTAGCAGCCTTGATATGAGCTGCCCTGAGGAGTTACATCCCCAGTCAGCAACCAATGACCACCTGTGGCCTGATGCAGTCACATGAATGAACTTGGAGTAGATCCTCCCAGGCAAGCCTGGAGATGACCGAGATCCAGCTGACATCTGGACTGCAACCTCCTGAAAGACCCAGAGCCGGGGGCACCAGTGAAGCCATGTCCAGATTCTTGACCCACAGACACTGTAAGATAATAAAAGATGGTTATTGGACGGAGAGCGGACAGAACATTTGCCCAAGCAAACAAGGGCATCTCACCTTGTTCATCCAAAAAGACTACATCTGGAAAAGTGCCTGTAGCTGGCTACACTGCTTGATTGAGCTTATCAGTCATCTTTATCAACCAGCCAGAGCAGAAGGTTGAATGTATCTTCAAATCTCTGACCATAGCTAGATTCAGGGATTCATGTGGCTTCTGGTGTGTGGGCATGTGGTGGACACAGATTAAAGTTCCTTTGACCTTTCCACCCCACTCTACCCAGTGATCTACTGTAACATGCTGGATCTCTAGAAGTTAGCTGTCGGTCATCACAAGGATTGGGACTTTCCTTTTTAGGGCAGATTCATTTATTGATGACCAGTAGTCCTTTCTGCAGAAGATAAGAACTTAAAAGTCACAGTTCATACTTGTCATGTTACCAAATTCTCCCTTGAGGGTTCCTGGCTTTCCTGTGAGATTCTGCATTTGTACATATGCTCAGGTCTGGGGATTCACTGAGGCACTGCATGGGAGAGAGTCAAGGAAGATGTCTGTTTTATTAGGCTTCGACTTGGGGTTATTTTTTCTCTGCTTGCTTGTAGAAATCCAGAAAGACTTTAGTTAGCAGCTTTTGTCTGGTGAACTATCAAAACAGAAATAGTAAAATACCGAAAATATATTTTTACTGTGAAATTCTACTCACAAAGAATGAGTTTTAAGTCTAAGTATTTTATGAACTGTATACTAACATTGAAAAATAGTGTTCTGTGAAAAAAACAAAGTGAAGAAAAACACGTATTTTCATTTATGTAAAATCATGGTACTATGATGCATTATCATGAATTCATCAGAAATCGTTCTGGAAGGGAACACAGCAAGTTGATAATGGTGCTTGTTTCTAGGAGGAGAAATGGGATTGGGAGAGAATAGTGGATTTTGAGGGAAGAATCTTACTTTTCATATTATTTTTATTCCTTACATTTTTCCAAACAAGGTTGTATTGTATATTGCTAATGTAATTCAAAACAGTAACATTTTACAAAACTTCGGTGTGGAGGGAAGAGAGGGACAGTAGTAGAAATATGCATATTATGCCCTCACTGACTGTGCTGGAATATTTTTAAATGAGTAATTCAGTACCCAAACAGAGCGTATAGCCTGCCTTCCCCGGTACTTGTTCTAGCACAGATCTAAGCCCCACATCCACTGCCTTTTATCCTTTCTCCTACTGACCCGGTAGATGTGAGTTATAGCATGTGTTTATCCAGAGACAGCTTTGCCATTTAAGAGGAAGAAGCATGTTTGGAAGATCCTGCTTTTACTGTCAGATCTCCCATGGCCTAGCCCGTATTCTGCTGGGACCAGTGGCAGGGCAGCTCTGATGACAGCCAGGCTTACTTAACATCAGTGTATTTTCACATCTCAGAGTTCAGATGTCACTTTCTAACAGTGCTTAGCCCAGTGTCTGGAAAAATGGTTGAAATGAACACTTAATAAATGAATGAATTCACCCATCTCTCAATCCGTTCATCCACTCCACTGTTCTAGAAATCACAGTCTCCGCGCCTGAATCTTGGCTGCTCTGTCAGAGAAGGACTTTAGCCACGTGAGGGCGGCAGAGCCCCACCAATGGCTGGGCCAGTTTTGCTGTTCCTTCAGATCTGGTGCCTCCAGCTGCTAGACTGGGAACTGGATGTTGATTTTCCTCCACTGGGGCATGTTATGCTATCGTACATCCATGCTTTGCATTCTAAACGCCCCAAATAGCAGAGACCACTGCGTAGAAGGCTTCAATAGTAATAGCTGTTCTCCAGGTTTTCTTCAGTGCAGGCTGTCTGGATGGATGGTGTACGTCCAGTCTTCCTCTAACCATTGAAGCCGGTCCCTGTGCAGCGCCTTTGAGACAGTCCTGGAACTGCTCTAAAATGAGATCCGTGTGCACACAGAAGAGGAAGGCCGGCCCTTGGGAGTGCCTTCTTTCAAAAGGTTCTGCCCCACCACAGGGAGGCAAAAGTACCTTTTTAAGTCAGGACTCCGGATTCGTTCCTTTGTTTTGATAAATGGGTGGAAATTCTAGAGTGTGGTTGGGGACAGCTGGGAAGGGGTGGCAAGCAAGTGAGCCTGGGGTTATTTTTAGTTCTTTCCAGGAAAACTCTTTCTTTGTGGCTTTATCTTAGTCGGTGTGAGGCCCCATGAAAGCCTGAGAGTATAGCTGGTGACTCACAGAGATGTCACTGTGGTGACTTACTGCTGCATGGATCCACACTGCCAGGAAAAATTCTGAAGGAGTCCTCAACACAAGTTTAATTAAAACCGACTTCTGAAAAATGAAATATGTTCACACTAAATTGGAAAATATGAAGGACAGAGACAGTTTCATATGTGTGTTTGTATCTCAGGGACTTTTCACAATGCCAAGCAGAGTGCAGGGTCCATAAGTATGTGTTGAATGATGTGTAGAACTTTGTCAGTTGCCACTAAGTCAAATAGGAGGGACCTCTGGGTAAGGAAGACCTTAGTCTCCTGTCATCTCATTTTCCTTATCCTGAAATAATAACCCTTTACATGTGAATTGTGCTGTCATCTAATCTTGATAGACCCTATATTTCCATTTTCACTCACAAGCATAGGCTAATCAGTTTCCTAGATGAGAAAACTAAGGCACAGGCTGAAATATTGGGCCAGATCACCCAGTCACATTCTGATAATCACTGTCTACAAGTGTCTTAGTTTTCTCTTTACTGAGACAAAATACCTGACACCCAAAGTTAAAGGAGGAAAAGTTTATCTGACCCACAGCGTGTAGCGATTTCAGTTCACAGTTGGGTGGCTCCAAGACAGGATGGCCTGGCCAAGGGGCATGGCAGAGGATAAACAGTTTTTGGCAGGCAGAAGGCAGCAAGCAACAAGGGACAAGCAGAGACCCTCTTTCTGTCCCTTATATCTTATCCAAGCTACCCACCTTTAAGGTGTGTAGCACTCAAACCCAGAGTGGGCAGCCTTAATCCTAGCATGGAATCATGAATCAATCCCAGCATCACATCCCTGATACCAGCATCACACACCCTAGGTCCAGCCACTTTCAAAAGCTCCACCTACGAACACACGAGGCTCTGGGGCAACATCTAGATACAAGGTATGACAATAAGACAAGGTCTTCTGAGTCTCGGCACAGCACATGCTCACTATACCTCTCTGAATCCTAAGAGGCAATTGAACTAGTCAATCTCTTGGATTTTTTTTGTAGCCCCAGCAATGGTTCTCAACCCCTTTTGAGAATTAGTGCAGACACTTAAAAAAATACAATACCAAGACTTACAGTATTGGTGGACAAATAAACACATAGGTCAATGAAACAGAATCAAAAGTCCAGAAGTAGATGGATGATGTTTTCATGTTTTTAAAATGTAGAAGCAGTGCAATAGAAGGTGTTTTCAACAAATAATGCTGGGGCATGGGATATGCCTAAGCAAAAACATGGTGTCAACCTAGATCTCATACCTTATACAGGAACGAACTCACAATGAATCACTCATGTAATTTTATAAAATCTTAAGAAAAATATGAAAAATCGTCAGATCCTAGGAACAGGCAAAAAGTTCTTAGAATTGGCACCAAAAGTATGATCCATAAAAGAAAAAAAAATGGGCAAATTTGACATCATCAAAATATAAAGCCTTTGCTCTTAGAAAGACCCTATGTTAAGAGGACAAAAGACACGTTACAGGCTTAGGGAAAATATCTGCAAACTACAAATCTGACAAAGGGCTATAAAAAAGAATTCTCAAACTCAACAATAAAGTAATCACTTAGAAAATGGGCCAAAGGAACTAGACACTTCACTGAACACTAATACACAGGAGGCAAATAATGAACACAAAAAGATGTCCACATCAGTGGCCAGTAAGGAAATGCAAATTAAAGCCACCACGAGCGATCACTGCACATATCAGGATGATGAAAATAGAAATCGTGTCAACAACAAATGCTGCCAAGGATGCAGAGAAACTGGGCCTTTCATAAATTGCTGGGGAGATGTACAATGTTGAAGCCTCTCTGTAAGGCAGTGTGACAGTTCCTTATAAGATTAAATATGTAGTAGCTGTTCAATTCAATAATTGTACTCTTGGGTATTTAGCCAAGAGGATTGTTATGGTTTCTATCTAGATGTACCCAGAGTCCCACGCATTTGTAGGCAGTGCTTTTGGAAGAGGACTGCACCATGAGTGGGTGCTACAGCTGATTTGCCATTAGGAGGTTGTGGGCAAAGGTCACTGGAGGTGTGACCTTGAAGGATCTATCTCCCACTGCTCTCCTTTCTCTCTCTGCTGCCTGGGTGACATGACACAAGCAGTTTTCCTCCACCCAGGCACTTTTGGCACCTGCTGTTTCCTGCATTTGAACTTGCTGAACTGGACTGAAATCCCAAGGGTTATGTTTTATATTATTCCATTTACATAACATTCTTGCAATGACAGAATTATAGAAATAAAGGTCTAGAGATGAAATCAGCAGTTTGTTCTAGATCCCACCATATCTACCATGTATCGTTCTGAAACTGTAGCCCCTGGCAGACAGCAATCTGCTTTGTCTCTGGATTTACCACCATAGACACTTCCTATAAATAGAACAATATGGAAAGTTTTCACACCAAGTCCCATCAGCAAGGTGGGTGGGCAGTGGGCAGAGAGAGGGATCAACAGTCTGGAGCCCCCACCTGGCAGTTCTGCAATGACAGTGATATGACTTAGGGCAAACCACCTTCCTAGGCTTTGATTTCCTCAACTATGAAAAAGAGATCAGTTAGGAAAATCTTCAAGACCCCCCACCCTTAATCACTTCATATTGCTATGCATTTGCTCCCTCGGTACCTGCATATGGTCACATATGTGGCCATACTCACCGACCCAACTATGAAATTCATAAATCCTATAAGTGTTGAGGCTGGCATTTATTTCTTCTTTCTTAAAAAAAATATTTTGATTCCTTTAGCTACTGAGCCTTTCAAAAGGCATACAATACTTACAAAGTACTGGCTAGTATTTCTGTTGCAGCTATTTTAAAAACTGGATAGTTAGTGGAAGAGTAGTTTCCAAGTAGACATTTAAATAGAAGGCAAAATATCTTGTCACTGATAAAAATGAAAAGCTACTAGTTTACAAAACATGAAATAGTCATATCATTGGCCAAACTAAAATGTAAACGAATTGTTACTTTTTGTTGTTTGGTGACTAAGGAAGGAAAAAAGTCTCTCCCTCCGCCTTTCCTGAAAAAAGGAAACAACAAAACTGAAAACAAAGGTCAAGGTCAATGTAATTCGGGTTTCAGACGTTTTGCTTTTGGCTGAGATGAAGTAGTAACAGGAATTAGGTTTGGCTTCATCCCTGAGCAAGTCTCCTCCTCTCCAGAAAACAGGCAAAATAATTAAACAGGAGTTTGCGAGACACAGGACGTGAGGCGTGGAAGGACAGAGGCCAGAAAGAGGGGCCAAATGACACGCTCCCTGTAATAGCCCCGCTTTCTCCTTAGGAGCATTTCCGAGCCATGCTATACGCAGAAAGAGGACTCCACCTGGAAGATGGAAGATTCGCCAGTTCAGGAGACTGACCTGGGAGAGTGAGGCAGCTGGACTGTGCAGGACACAGAGCCAGAGAAGAGCGAGCTGCTGAACTGCAGAGACAGAGCTCCAGGGGTCTGCAGAGGACCCCGGCAGAGTCTGCAGAGAGTCACCAGTGCACCGTGTGTGGCGCTTCTGGAAAAAGCTGCAGAAGCGAGGGGGAGGTGGGGGAACGACTGGTCTGGTCTCCGATCTTGATCTGGGCAGAAGTTCCATGGGTGGTCATTTTGGAATCCATCTTAAATTTATTTCTGTCTTAAACACTTCTGTAAATGTTACATTTCAAAATAAAACATGGTTTAAACACATCAGTGAACATTTCACACTGTCCAAAAATTTTGCATAGATCTCCATCCAGATCGCCAGAGAGTCCAGTGTTCCTTCCACGCGGCGGCCTGGCCAGGTTGCATGGCTGACACAGATCACCACCAGCTCAAAGCTGACCCCTCTTCAGTCTTTCCATGTGAACCTTTTGCAGGTGTCCAGTACAAAGTCTTTATGTTATTGACAGCTCTGAAATCGTGAGACATGTCATAGGTAGCCATGTGTAGAAACTTTGTTCTTTTAATCTATAACTCACTTCTATCATTCTATCTAATCTTTTATTTTCTTCTTTTTTTGTGTGTGTGTGTGTGATACTAGGGATTGAATCCAGGGCCTCATATTGAGTTTACATTCCCAGTCCTTTTTACTTTTTTATTTTGAGACAGGGTCTCGCTAAATAGCCTCAAACTTGCAATCCCCCTGCCTCAGTCTCCCATGTAGCTGGGATTACAGGTGTATACCAAGATGCCCAGCTTCCTTTGGTAATTTAATATATATTTCAGGCAGGAGATGTGGCTCAGTGGTAGAGCTCTTGCCTTGCATGCACAAGGCCCTGGGTTCAATCCCCAGCACTACCAGAAAAAAAAAGAAAGACATATTTCATTCCTTCTTTGCATGAAATAGTAAGATAATTTAAAATGTTGAAAATATCAGAAAAATGAGCAATTCTGGCTACTGTACTTACTATCTTTAAACAATTGGGACCAAATTAGTTTCTTAGCTTGAAGAAACACCAAGAGCTGGCCGTAGTTCAAACATTCTCCACAGAATTTTTAGCTGAATAATTACCATCCCTAATCACATAACAACTTTTTTTAAACTTTATTTTAAAGAGAAAAAATGAAAAACAACAAAAACAATAAAAATGATACAGAATTTCAAAACAAGGTGATAGGAAATGAGCAATGGTTGTTATATTACATATTGTTACCTTCAAAGTAGTTGCTCAGATTACCGGATATAGGTATGTAAGATGGATCAAACAATTAAGCATTAACTTCCTTTCAATAAACCGATAGAAATGAGTACAATTATCTTAGCTATCTTGTGTGTACATATCTTGCCTATATCTTCTGCTCTGAATAACTACTAGGAAGACAACAATACACAATATATCAACTATTGTACCTGTCCTAATAATCTGTTTTGAAACCCAGTTTCATTGTTATGATTATCTTTTTTAAAAAGGAAAGAACAACTGGGATGGGGGAAAGGAGAAAAGAAGGAAGGGAAATATACTTGTTTATGATCAGCGTCTATATGATGCAGTAATAGGATAACCTTCAATTTAACACATAATCCTTTATGCAACTCACAGTTTTTACTGCATCACTAAGATGCTGTTGATACAGGTGATTCTGTTGTTACAGTGAGACTTTCTCAGCAAAGGAGCAGCACATGGACTTCCATTCTGGCCCAGCTCTCTTCTCTGGAGTAACTACCCCAGAATGCTACTTATTGCATCAATTCAGCAAAACATACTTCTATCTCACATCTAGTCTCCAAAACACTTAGACAGCGCAACCCATCATTTTATACAGGTATGAGTTCCTTGCATGTATGGTAATGAAGTTAGAGGGGGAAGAAAATAATTCTACGTCCATATCACCATCAATTCAAATCACACAATCACACAGGCTAAGAAAATCACCTTCTTAGTGTTACGTATCTTCCGGGTTGCATTTTAAAATCTTGCTGGCTTTCTTTGTACCATTCATTGTTTTTCCCAGTGCTTAGCCAGGTTCTGAGTACATTGAACTATAGAGTCCTTGGCAAAGTAGCCTTCATGGTATCTTGTTCTTTTTTTATTTTTGAGACAGGGTCTCACTGTGTAGCTCAGGCTGGCCTCGAACTCACAGTTGTCCTCCTGCCTCAGCCTCCAGAGTGCTGGGATTACAGGCATGTGCCACCATACCTGGCCTAGTTCATGCTACCTTTGTACACTATTTTCTTTACTCAAGATCTCCCAAAATTTCCACACAAACATCTTGGATGAAATTTTTTGCTACTGTCTCTGCAATTGTATTTTTCTGCCTTAGTCATGCAAAGTGTTGCCTCGCAAAAAGCCTCTAAAGGACTCCTTACAGTTTATAGATGAATTATTGAACATCTGCTTCTGTCGGCTTTTTAATTGAATATTCTTTTTCTCAAATAACTCTTTTGGTGGTGAACTTACTTCTTTTATGAGTTGCATGTAAATGTCACCTACAATGCAATGGCGGGCTTGCTTCATTAGCCTGGAGACTTCTGCAAATAACACACTGAAGTTTTAGCACTCTGCGTTCATCAGAGCTGAACTTGGTCGCTATGTGAAGGATTGTACTTCTGAATGAGTCTGCTGGAAACTCTTTGGCTGTCATTTCTTCTAAATTACTTTCATCATCATCCCTGAGTTTACTGCTAGGGCTGCATCCCGAAAGGGTGTCCTTCTCTAGCTGTGGTAAGCCCAGAGAGTCTCACGTTAGTCAATTATGATTATAAATAATACAAGTTGTACTTCCCTAAGTTGGCTAATAATGGTAAACTATAAATAATAGACTTCATTAAAATTTAAGCTGGTTGTGAAAACGAGTTATAAAGATGCTTTCTTAAACTGGGTGTGGTGGCGCATGCTTAGCATCCCAGCACTCTGGGAGGCTGAAGGAGGAGGATCCCAAGTTTGAGCGCAGTCTAGGGAACTTGTCAACTTAAGGAACTCTGTCTAAAAATATAACATTCTAAGAAAGGGGTTGGGGATGTAGCTCAGTGTGAAGGCCCTGGCTTCAGTCCCCCATACTGAAAAATAAACAAACACTTTCAGCTTCTTCTGTTTGTATTATAGTTAACCAGCTAACCTTAAACTACCACACATTGCAATGTGGTCCTTCTGTGCATGAAATCAAGAGCCTGCCCACTCTAAGAGCCAGAGGAGGTTAGACAGCCTGATGAGGCAGGGGGGTGAGAGGAGGGGAGTGCTGGCTTCTCCGTGGGTGGCTGACCTGAGGCTGGTGACTCCATGCATGCAGGGGACCACATCCAACACAAGACCTCTGAAGAACAAGGCTTTCCCAGAAGCCAGGATAAAATATGCCACTGATTTAATAACAGCCTTGACTTTGCAAAAACAAGTATTGCCACTTTAAACAAATGCACTGATTAAATAAAAATGAATGTATCAAACTTCAGAAATGCTAATACAGGAAAAGCCTCATTTGGAGTGGAGGAGACATCAGGAAGACATTTTCCTAAGTCAGCTTACACCTGCCTGTTGCAGGAGCATGTCTGTGCATGTACATATCTGGGAGGGGATGGGCTGTGGCTTCTCACAGTGGACAGTTTGCAGGGTTATCACCAGAAAATGTCTCGTCCCTAAGGAGCTCAACTGAAGGCATCAGGAGGTTGCATGGGGGAGGGATCTGCTGACCTAGGAAGAAGTTAAACTTCATCACTGCTCTTGGAAAGGGGAGTCTATGAAGTTCTCTATGTGTTTTCAGACTGAGGTTTGCCCTGTGTGGTCTCATATCCTCTGGTGGGTGACAGTAGCTTTCTGGGTGACTATGAATTAAATTTCCTTAAAGCCACCATTCAATGAGCCCTCAAGAATCTACCTATTTCTCTCCTCCCTGCACAGCTTACTGATTGTCAGCGCAGTGGGGATGAACTGAGTTAAACTCACAGCACATAACTTGTGGTGTGGTAGCCGTTTTTCATCCATGGTAACCACCTTCTGTTTTAGTCAAACGCCTCTGGGGTGCTAACCCGGCTCAGTGTGCAATTAGAGTCTCCACAGTGGAGGAGGACTCTATTCACAGCACCCCAAAGGCTTTAGATGTTGTTTATAACGTTATTATGCAAATAGTAGTGAGCCCAGAAGGGCTACCTATTCTTGGTCCATCAATATAGGTAACTAAGCTATGTCCAAAATATATCAGCTAAAAAGGAGAACCTGGCCATTTCCTTTCTCTCCCTGCTCAGTGTGGAGGTTTGGGGAGCCACGCAGGAGCCCAAGTGAAAGAGAGTGGGGTAGGGGTTGGGGTGATGGAGCCCCATCATAAAACAGGTTTGATACAACTGATGGTCTTACTCAACTGTTGTAATGCTAGTGCTCTGCGAATGTTGAAATCAGACTACACTATGATGTTCGGTATATTAATGTGTATTCACTGCATTTTTTACTTACAGTATTTTTGGTTTATGATGGGTTTATTGGAATAGAGCCCCACTGTAAATCAATGGTCACCTGTATTTATTTGGAAAGAAAAGAAGTTCTCCTGTTTGGAGTCAGCATCAATAGAGACAGTCTTAAAAATAGACCATCTGTTTTAATAAATTATAATTTATTTTGAAGCTTACATTGTGACACTTTCACAATGGCTAGTCAATGTAATATCAAAACAACCAACTGGTTCTTTTTATATAAAATGTGATAAGCTGACTGAAAAACTCAACGGGAAAATCAAACATACAAGAGTGTCCTGGAAATTTGTTTAGGGAGACATAGGGAAGGCTTGGCTTTCCAGAAGGCCAAAGACATAATAAAGCTCTCAAAATTTACATCATTAGGCACGTTAGGGCAGTCAGACTTGCAGAGGAAGACAGCAAAGTGGTGGTTGCCAGGCACTGCGGTGGGGAATGGGAGTTAGTGTTTAGCAAATGCAGTTTCGATTTTGCAAGATGAAAAACTTCCAGCGGAAAGTAGCGATGGTCGCACAACAGTGCGAAGGTACTTAATGCCTCTGAGTTGTATGCTTAAAAATGGCTAAGTTGGTAAATTTTCTGTTACCTATATTTTACATTCTAAAATTATATATTTGTTTGTTTGTTTGAGATAGGGTCCACCTTATAGTTCAGGATAGCCGTGAACTCACTATGTAGTCCAGGCTGGCCTCAAACATACGGTGATCACCCTGCCTCGGCCTCCAGAGTGCTGGGATTACAGGTGTGCACCACCACACTAGGCTTTAAAATCACAGTAATGGAAATCAGCCCATATAGGCAGCAGCCTCCAGTCTGCTTCTGACCTTGGAACTTGCCGTGGACTCCCCACAGTCCTGTCTGTCATAGATGTATCTAACAAAAGACTCCAAGGCAGCTACTTCACTGCAGCTGGGGAGGCCTGGAGAAGTGTTCTGATTCTTTTGGCTTTGCTCACAGCTGCTAAGCTTTTGCTACTCCAGAGATGCCCTGAAAAATACTGAGGTTCTATCAAGATCATAGAGGAACGCAAAATCCAGAATTTGTTTTTCATTTTGGAGCAAGTGTCCAACAAAACTCAGGTGCCTGGACCCCAGGAACTCTACTGATATGGCCACTTTTTTCTTAGAATGTGCCCCCCACCTTCAGCCATCACCTGCTCAGACCAGCAGGGAACCTGCCCCTGCCTGCTCTTAGCATGATGGCACCACGGTAGAGGATGATGACATGTCCCCTGGGTTGGTGAAATGACAGAGATTTCTGTATGATGCATGTGCTACCATCCCAAAATCAACACCATCATCATGGACTATTGATGTGCACTAATAAAATATAAAAAGAATTAAAGATTCTTACATAAAATGAAGCCCAGAGCCACAGAACTGGGATAAATCTGAGGCAAGATATTGAACATATTCCGCAGCTGCTGCCATGGGAAGGCAAACTGTCGTTCCACTGTTCATTGGGCTGGAGGGAAGGGCACTTGCCAAATGATAGTGCTGTAATGCAAGCTCTGAAAGAGAGGGCACCTGTAAAAGCAAATGCAGTTGAAGTCATTGTCATCTTCTGATCTGTGATATTGCAGTGGTGATACTGTCAGGTAAATCACAGCTGTGCCAGACATCATCACTCATGCATCATTTGAGTTTTTGATGGTGGCATTTGAAGCTGTTTTTCTCCCAGGGATGTGGTATTACTCTTTTTTTTTTTTTTTTTTTTTTTTGGGTACTGGGGATCGAACTCAGGACCCTGCGCTTGCTAGGCAAGCGCTTATTCCACTGAGCTATATCCCCAGCAGGTATTACTCTTTGATTTGGTTTGAAAAAGAAGGAGGGGTGGACATCTAGGTTCTGCCAGCCATGACAACAATAGCTCTCGTGCCAGCTCTCGTGCCATGGGTTAGGGACCCACTGTGAGGATTCTGCCAGTTTCTAAGGACGTCAGTTTCAACTCGACACTCAGGAACTTGGGAGAGAACTACTGGGTGGGTCCAAAGTGTCTCACCTTAGGGATCTTTAACTTCTTGGTTTAAGTAACATAAGTTTACTGCCTTCTTTTCTTCTTACTACACATCTGCAAGAGTAATTCTTTGCAATAATTCCTGAAAGTGGGATTGTTGAATTTTCATCCCATAAACAACATATTGTCTTACCAGTCATCTTGTAAGTAGATGCCTTGTCTCAGTCTTCATTTATTAATTCTTAATTGTACAAAGCACTCTATCCAGATCTCCTGTTCCCAGTCCAAACACCTCTGACTGTCCTTCGAGTCACAATGAACGTACCAGGAAGTAGATTCAAATCAAACCACCATTTATTCCACTGGGTGCCAGGAGCCCACCCTCTCACCAATGGGCCGCCATGGCTCTTTAAGCTCTTGGTGTTTTTCTTTTTTCAGCAAATGGTCACTTAATCAGTGCCCACTGGTCCTTTGGGGAAAGTTTTAGTGACATTCTTTTGCTCTCACGGCGCCTTTGCTGGGTTCATCTTCAAGAGCCCCAGCTTCCCCATCATTCAAAACCTGGAACTGCCTCAGACCTTGGAATTGAGAATGGGACCATCCAGACAGATGGCTCCAGACAAGTCTCCATTTACCAAACCCAGACTGGATTTGATTGTTGTCACTGATGTACAAATCGAGTAGAACTTTAATGAGATGCCCATTTTATGGTTGATCAAATGGGAATAGTTAAGTCACTAAGATGCACCATACCATGGAAAACTAGTTAAAAATAATGAGGTGTATCTAAGCAGGCTGGCATGTAAAGTTCCCTAAATAGACTATGGTGAGAAAAAGTTAGAGGTAATGTTCAGAATGCTACCATTTATGTGGAACCCACAGTGATCAGCAACTGTGTAGTTGTGTACGTGCATGTTTACATGTAAACACATAGAATGACGTCTGGAGGAATCCATGCCAGACCGGCTATGGTAGCCATACCTGGGGAGAGATGTGGACTTGGAGGGGAGAGGGGTGGGGGCGAAGGGAAGCTTCCCACTTGATGCTTGAAATTTTATCAGGGTACCTTCAGGTATCCTCATGCACATTAAGAAACAATAATACCGAATAATCCAGACGTCTGCAGAAAGGCGATGGTTAGAACGTGCCTCTCGTCTCTCCCTTTGCCACCCACTCTGCTGCAGTATTTGGGGCAGTGGCTTCATTTCTGGATCTTGCTCACAACATTGGCATCTAATTATCCAGCAGAATTTACTGTCAAACGCCCCCTCCTCCCGCGGTGTGCTTGTCTTCTTTTCATGGTGAAAAGTTTTCACATTTCTGTATCTCACGAAGCATTTAGCAGTGTGCTCCATGAAGACTGATATGAAGAAAATGAAGCCTCGGGTAATCCTGCCTGTCAAGCTAGAATCTTCTTTCATCACTACCCCAGGCCAAGTCTATCAAAATCCAGTTAATTCTTCACAATTTTGTTCAAATGTTGTGTCCTCTCAGACTTCCTCTGTCCAATTTCTTCATTTACAGTGCATCATATTTTTCCTTTCTTCTGACACTTTCTTTTTCTTGAGACAGGGTCTCATTACGTAGCCCAGTCTGGCCTCCTGTCTCAGGCTCCTGAGAGCTGGGACTATGGGCCTGTGCTACCATGCCTAGCTCTTCTCCTAACTCCCCCCACTCTTTTTTTTTTGGGGGGTCCTTTTGAGCTAGGGTCTCAGTATGCAGTTCAGGCTGCCCTTGAGCTCACTTTGTAGCCCAGGCTGGCCTCGAGCTCACAGCAATCCTCCTGCCTCAGCCTCCCAAGTGCTGGGATTACAGGCATGCGCCACTACACCTGGCCTCTTCTCCTAACACTTCTAAACACACATTTTTGTAGCTATGCTATGGTATTTATTTCATCATGACTGCTTTGGAATGTGTCACCCGAAGGCTTTCCCGAGATTGCATTACTGGAGGGCTGAGGCAGGTGTGTCCCCCACCCCTCATTACAATACAGTTCTTCACTCCTGCCATAACCTGGCACCAGCAGTTACTCTGCAGGTGTGTTCAACTCAACTGAAAAGAAAAGGATGGGAGAGGTTGGTGCATAGAAATTTCAGCACACACGTCTGCTTTATACGGTCCCATGTGGAACACTCAGTGGTAATTCTGTCACCAAGACAACCTCCCGCACAATGCTGCCTTCCTGTCTCAGAAGGAAACCTCCACTCCCCAAAGGGCCACGAGCCTATTCCATGAGCGCATCCACACTCCTTGCTTGGCTAGACGCACCACCTTTCTCTGCCCATAACATCACAGAGAACGTCCTAACCGTGAATGGCCTGGGCGCGAGAGAACTTCCACACTCATCAGCACGGGGCCTTATCCACCTCTGCCAGCGGGCTTGCTCAGACGTGCTTCCTGCTTTGTCTACAGTGACATTTCACTGACATTCAGTGCCCTGTCTCCTCTCCCTCCGCAACCTCCCTAGCCCACATACTTTCCGCTGCCCTGAGCGCCAACACTTCACTACGCTGGCATTTGTGTAAGTCGGAATTAATAACCATTGTTAGTCACCTACAGATCAGTTGTCGATTCAGGCAGGAGACCAGGTCACCAGGGCCTGCTTACTCCAGCTCCCTCCGCGCTCCCTCCACGCCCCCTCCAAATGCCAGCTCCTCACTGGGCCACTGCTGACCTCCACGGGAGTCCAGGTTGCCCTATTCTCGGCCCCACTGCTTGAAAACGCCTGTTTACTTTTCTAATATCTGTAATCTACACGAGGACAGGGACTGGTCTTTCTGTTATTTATCATCTGCTTAGCTTCTAGTGGGCACTCAGTAAGTATATGCGTGTGTCATGAATGAGTCAAAGAAAACCATTAATTAGCTACTGAAACCCCCCTGGAACGGTGTTTCTCAGCCCTGGTTGCACATTAGAATCACATGCGAATTTTGTTTTTAAAAAATAACACCAATAGCCGCCACCCTGACTCGAGACCTAGAATCTCCAGGTGACTCGCTCAGGCAACAAAGAAAGTGACCATCTGTTCTAACTTCCATTCCAGGAAAGATCACTGGCCACCAGGGGGCGTCCAAACCACACCACAGGTCCAGGAAGATGTTGGGAGCAACCTAAGGACTTGGCTGTGAGTTCCTGTCCTCAGGGACAGTCTTAGATCCCCGTCTGCTTTTCGTATTTTGCTTTTAAAAACACACACACACACCAACGTTAGTGCCGTGAGGAGCAGATATACAAAAGATCACGATGATTATATGAACAGCGATTCAAGAATAATAAACGGCCCACATCCTCCTCGAGAGACTTACCTCAGCCCAAGCTATCTAGACAGAGCTTTTCTGCGTGCCATTTTCTGCAGCTAGGCTGAAAGTGCTTCATAATATGAAGAACAGGAAATGAGCCAGGGAGGCAGGGAGCAGGGCCCCTGTGGGTGCTGTCCCACGGGAGGGAGGCGGTATGAGTTTTTAGTTCTTGCGGGACGGTGAAGACTTGCCCGGGAGAGGTAGCGTGGGCGGTGCAGCCTGAGTTCTCGGGACAGATCCAGAGATCTCAGGACAGATCCACCCATCCTTCTCGGCTCCCCAGGGCAGCGTCCAATTTCAGCCTCTTACATTTAAGGCAAACCACACTCTGTCACCCTTAAGTGACAGTTCCGCTTTGAAAGGTCCGTGTTCACCCTGCTGGCAGAAATACGGTGCCAGCCGACCCAATCCCGTGCCAGAATAGCCAGCCCCTGCGTCAGCCCCTGCGTCTCCAGGACCTTTTGCCCACAAAGCCCATGCTGAGGGCTGAGTGAATCCATGCACGCCTCATCACACTGGGACAACGAGACAAGGAGGCTGCATCCCTTCCGTCACCATCGCCAGGGTCACGGCCAGCGCTTCTGTAACAAGACAGACAAGAAAGAGAAACGCAACACGCACGCATGTGATCAGTTTTTTATGACACAGACCCTTCCGAAACGAAGATGCAAAGACCGAGGGAAAGCTGTGTTCCTGCTGAGCTTGGGGGAAGGGTGGGCGCTGTGTAGCGATGTGATTTAGGCCTCGGAGATGAGCAGCTGTAGAAACCAGCAGGCCCTCTCTGGTAGCGATCCTCTTGGCCTCTGTACAGCCTTCCTCCCTTCCTCCCGGAGGTGGGGCAGGATGCTCCTGGAGTAAAAGTGTGCACGGGGAAGGACTGAGTGAACCAGCCTGGTTTTATGGCCTGCTTGGGGGAGCGGGGATCCAGGGTCTGTGACCACCTCCGCGTTTCACAGATGAGGACCCTCAAGCTCTGAGAAGTCGAACGGCTTTCCTGAGGGCACACGTGACTGTTGTTGAGGCAGGCAGAGCAGGGAAGAGGCCAGTGATGCCCCTGGCAGACTTTGTAAACTTGGGGGAGCTTTGTAAACCTGAGGTGCTTCTCTTCAGCCGTAGGACGGATTGGTGCGGAAATCAAAGAGCCACAGCACAGAGCTGGCACATGGTGAGAGCAGGCAGATAGTGGGTCTGCCCACGTTTCCATCTGTGAGTCCTTCCTCCCGTCCTTCCAGCTGCAGCCCGGGGCATCAGTGCTGGGTCTGAGCGGAGCTGGCCCACTGTTCTGTCAGCTCTGAGACTCACTGCCCCCCTGCCTCCTCCGTTCCCAGAGAGACATGCAACCTCATTTGCATGTAGCTGCCCCAGGAAGAAAGATGAGTGTTAGGGAGAATTCCCAAGTGGGAAGTGTTCTCGACACTGAAAAACAGCATGAGGCAACTTCTCCCAGGCCCTCCCAGAAACTCAGAAGTCAGCTAGATTTGAAATCCCGTAGCCAAAGCTGGCCCCAGACAGCACCAGGTCAGGGGACTTCATGCTGGCCTGCTCACATATACCCACCAAAGAACCTTATGTATTTTAACAGTTGATCTCTAGCTGGCTATGGTAGTGCACACCTGTAATCTCAGCATTCAGGAGGCTGAGACTGGAAGATCTCCACAAGTTGAAGCCAGCCTGGCTACATAGCAAGAGCCTGTCTCAAAAAACAAAACCAAAAACAAAAGCGAAAGCAGAAGAAAAACACAGTTGATCTGTAACATTTCCATTTTAAGTTAACTGGTTTGTCTCACAGAAATTAATTTTTTTAAAAAAAGCTTTATATTATTTTTTAAGTGTATACGATGGAAATAAACACGAGTATTTGATCCCCATTGATGTCCATCTTTTTTTTTGGTTTTGGTAGCAGAAATCAAACTCACAACCTTGCACTTGCCAGGCAGGCGCTGTGCTCCTGAGCTGTCTCCCTGGTCCCCGATGTCCATTTTAAACACACATGAACTAGCACATCTCTCATGATCAAGACTTTTCTCTGGGGCCAGAGTGGGGCTCAGTGGTGGAACATTTGGCTGTCAGGCACAAGGCTCTGGGTTTAATCTCCAGCACCCCAAAAATAAAATAAACTAGAATATTTTAAAATTTAGATATTCATTCTTATTTATTTTTTAATTTCACAGGACCATGAAGATCTAAATGTTAACAGAATCCTAGATTATCACTGCAGCTATTTTCAGTATACATTAAACCAAGACATCCTAACTATAAATATTTCTTCAACATTAAAAATATATTAACTACATTTTTAAAAAATTATATATGTATTTCTTAAGGGGATGGGCTTTTGTTTTTCAGAAACTCATTTATCTGTGGTAAAGATCACTGGTTATAAGAATGAGGCAGTGTTCAGCATAAATTCTCTGCCTGTTTCTATCTCTACATATGAAATTTCCAGAAAACATGTTTATCTATATTGACAAGTACAAAGGGAAACAATTTTGGGTAATATTCAACTTTTGAAATATTCTGAGTTATATTTCCAAAAGATCCATAATGGTCTAATGTCATATTTTAGTCTTAACACATATATGTCAAGACAATAAAAACCACAGTGCAGCCCTTCACTTTATGATGTCTCAGTTCATATTAATCAGGAGTATTTTAGGGCCCAGAATATAGCGCAGTGGCACAGCACCTGCCTGGCAAGCACAAGGTCCTGAGTTTGATTCTCAGTACCCACCCAGAAAAATCATGAGTATTTTGGAGTACCCCCTTTTTATGCTCAAGCCAAAGCAGCATAACAAGAAGCAAAATTAGTAAGCAAGGATCTTTCTTTCTTTCTTTTACTCATTCATTTGTTCATTCTTTTTTCAAGTCCTGGGGATTGAACCCAGGACTTTTGCACTGAGCTACATCCCCAGCCCTTTTTTATTTTTTATTTTGGGACAGGGCCTCACTAAATTACTCAGTTGCCCAGGATGGATTCGAACTTATAATCCTCCTGCCTCAGCCTCCCACCGTACTAGGGTGATAGACGTGCACCACAGCAATGGGCAAAGGATATTCCTTTTCTAATGGGAGAGAAGCAGGGATATACAGAGAGATTATTGTGATGCAGACACGTCATTAGGCATACCTAAGGGTCTTCTCTATCATCAAATAGCAAACAGGATAAAGTACATGGCCTTATAATACCTAAAGCAGACTGAATTGCAAAGATAAATAGAGAAATCCACAACTACAGTGAGAGATTTTAATACACTCATCTCTAATTAATGGACAAGCAGGCCAGAGAACCAACAGGGATACAGATTTGGACAGCTCAAGTGACACACTTGACATAGTGCATATGTTTATTATAGACTTGCAAAAACCATCTTCAAATATGTATCTTTCATGTAACATATGGAATATGGAGAAAAATTCACAGTATGCAAGACAATAAATTTCAAAGGATTGGCTCTAATGCAATTAATGTAGAAGCCAATAATAAAAACATGGTGGGGGATCCATTCCCAGGGACACACTGGGAGATGAGACATAGCAGATGCCTGCAGAGACGTCAGCACTATAACATCTTCCCTTTGGGTCGTGTCGGGATGTTCCTGTATGTCTGTCTTCTCAGAGGTTCCCAAGAATTCTTCAGTAATAACCAATCCAGATCAATAGGAGAAGGAAAATCCATAGAGACAGAGGAGAAAATCCAAGAGAGCAATAAGCACATCATGGTGCATGCCTGTTATTCTAGCACTCAGGGGGCTGAGACAGGAGGATCACTGTGAATTCAAAACCAACCTACATGGTGAGTTCAAGGCCAACCTGAACTACATAGTGAGACCTTACTTCAAATAACCAAAACATAAAAACTACATCAAAGGGTGCTCCCTATCAGGAAGACAAGATGAGAGGAACACCGTAAGGAGAGGCCACAAAACAGCATTCAGACTGGCAAACATATACACGTGAACCCCAAGTGCTGTCAGTAACATGGGGTAACGTCTTCCATGCTGGTGGAAGGGGCACTGGAGCAATCACTGCAAAGTACAGCTTAGCCCTGCGCTGTGGTCTGAATGTCCGTGCCCACCCCTCAAATTCATATGATGAAATATTTACCCTTGAGGTGAGACTATTAGGAAGTAGGAGGTGATTTGGTTATGGGGTAAATGTCCTCATGAATGGCACTACAGGCCTGAGAAGTGTCCCCTTGACCCTGTACCATGTGAGGACAGCAAGAAAGCATCGTTTATGAGCCAGGAATCAGGTCCTTAACACACATGGAATCTACCAGCATCTCGCTCTTAGACTTCTCATCCTCCCGAACCACCAGAAAAATACTGCTGCCGTCTCTAGGCCCTTTGATTGAAGGCATTTTGTTACAGCAGCTGGAATGGACTAAGACCCACTAATATGTTAGTCATAACCAACAATTCAGCTGTCTCCCTTCCAGAAAAATTCACATACCCATGCCCCAGAAAACATGTGCAAGGATGTTCTCAGCAGTCTGTTCACAATTGCTTCATACTGGAAGCCTGCACTGGGCATTCATGGTTTCCAGCATTTTCTTAAGCTTCTCTGTTTCTTATCTGTGTCTGCTCTAGACTCACTAAGCATGGTTTTTGTTGTGATCATCATTTCCGTAGTTATCTGAGCAATTATTTCTGATCTGATTTTTTCTAGAGCCTCATTCATTTGCTTTGTTGTTACTACCACAGAGGGGCCTGCTGGGTGGGTTTTGAATTGTTTCACCTCACTGCCCCCTGGGTTTACTTTTAGTGGTGAAATGGATGTCTTGGATTGCATCTTCTTTAAATGTATTCTCATTTTCTTTTCTTTTTTTTAAATTTCATTCCTGAGTTGATGCTTGTAAATTGCCTATGGTGAGTTGCTTTATTGCTACTATTTAGAACCCTTAGGAAATGACTACTTAAGAGGCGTCTTCCCGGAATAGCTGGTTTTTGGGTTTTGAGTCTGTTGCGGGATCCTACCTCTTTAATTTGTTGGGGATGAGAAGTTGCTGCTTGCTTAGCTCAGCCCCTAGTCCTTTGGCACTGGCCCCCAGTATTTTCTATGACCTTAGGCAGTCTCAATCTTGGAATACCAGGAAGAACAGCTGGTTAGAACAATTATGTGATTTTTGGGCTAAGGTAGTAAAATCAGCAGTAACAATAGCATGAAACACAGCCTAGAAAATTACAAACTGAGATAACCATTAATTTGTCACCTTTAACAGTAAGAACTAGATTTGTGGTTATATAACAAAATCTAAAACAAACGAGAAAATTATATACAGTCAATAAGTCCTCAGTATGTCAATTTTATCCTCAGGGAAGATTTTTTTAAAGGGGTTAGGGAAAAAACTAGAGAAGTAGAAGAAGAGATTAGAAGCAAGACTTGAGGACAAAGGGAGATCACGCAAGCTTTGGGAAACTGGCAGAAGACAGGAGGGAAAGAGAGAAGGAAGAAATAAAAGGAAAAACAGAACAGAAGAACAACCACAAAGAAGCTAGAAACCATATTCCCACTCATATAAAAACAAGATCAAACAATGAAGGAGGAAAAAAAAAACACAAACAAGGAGAGGAAAAAAAAGTCCACTTCCACGTTTGTTTCCGTTGTCACTGGTAGACAACATGTGGAGATAGAGTCCAAATCTGTGCTGATTAATTCCCACAAGCCAGCAGCAGCTTTATGGTGGGATCGTGGATAATCTCAGCAAGCTTGCAACTTTATTTCTCATGAAGTGCAGCCTGGATTCTATCGGGGAGGCTAAGAGCAGAGCTATTCAACCTGCAGCTGTCAGCAGACCTTCCGCGGGCTTGAATACAGCGGAGGGCCACTAGATGGACCCAGCAGTTCTGAGTTCTGAGCTCAGTTGGCCCCTGCCCAAGATGGCTCCCCGCCAATTGCTCTCTCCTGTGGAACAGCCAAGCCCTCAGCACTCACGCCCATCTAGTGCAGTCCTTCACGTCCACTGTTCCCTTCCACAGCTGCACCTCTCAGTGGAGGCCTCTGGGGTCGCCAGTAGTCACCTTGTGTCTGCAGGTTTGAACCAGTCTTCCCGCAGAGTGAGTGATGACTCCTACCTCCTCCTTCTCCGTTGGAGTTTCTCTCTTTGCTCTCCTTGTGGGCTTCGATTCTCGCTTCAGATCCTTCTTGAGTCCAGGAGCCCATTTCCCTTCTTCTTGTCTTCCTCGTGTTGCTATATTCTACTGTCTGGATGGCAACTCTCAGAGAGGCTCTTTCTGGGCTGCTCACCACTCTACCATCTCCTTGGAAGTTTCCCTGTACCGGAAACCACCCCCATGGCTGTCACTAGTGGAACGTGTAAATACACTGTGGTGTCGCACCAGACAAAGCACCATGTTACATTCACATCTCTGAATGCATCTCACAGATACAAGTTAAAAATGAATCCCATTCACTCATCTGTAAACCTTTCACTGAACCTAGGACACATCTAGAAGAGCGCTCAAATTATTGGTACAGGCCTAGATGGAGTTCTACAAAGTCAACACACACCATATAACCAGCGCCCAAGGATCTGTTTTACTTTTGATAAAGTAATATATTACCCTGTTAGGGGACTAGAGGCTTTAAGGCAGGGATCACCAGCTCTTTCATTACTTGTTTTTTTTTTTGTTTTTGTGGTTCTTGTTTGGTTTTTTGAGGCAAGGTCTCACTATGTGTTTCAGGCGGGCCTGAAACTCACTATGTAGCCCAGGCTGCCCTCATACTTCCTGCCCCAGTCGCCTGAGTGGTGGGATTACAGGTATATACCACACACCTGGCTTTTTTGCATGCATTATACACAGCTTGGTCTGAGGGCAAGCTCTCTCATGCTGAGCTCTTTTGGTGGGTGCCACCAAGCGAGAAGGGAGGTGACTTCGGGCATACAGAACTTTGTCACATCTACATTTCATTTTCCTTATCTGTTTACTAGTAATCCCATTTGTTTCCAGTATCTTTTGACTTTACTGATACCTTTCACACCCTCTATCTCATTTTACCCTCAACACTCCTAAAATAGACCAAAGGTGTTAATTATCTCCTGGTCAGAGTTATGGAACTGGAGTCCCAACAACGCTGAAAAGGTCCGAGCTGGTCATCTGGACGCTGGGGAGAAAGGATGAGGAATCACAGGTCTCCTTTATCTGAGCACAGCATCCTCTGCATGATTCTGAGCTGGTCAGCTGGATTCATCAGCATCCACTGTGGAAAACTATACGGAGGTTCCACAGAAAATAAAAGACAGAACTACGATACTATATAGCAATCCCACTACTGTGTATCTATGCAAAGAAAATGAAATCAGTATGTCTAAGAGATGCCATGTTTCCTCGAAAATAAGACCTACCTGGAAAACTAGAGATCAAAAACGTCAACTCCTGCCAGGTGTGGTGGCACATGCCTGTAATCCCAGCATAACGAGTTAACATTATTCCTTAGTTATTGCAGACTGCTCAGCCCTGCAACCTCCCAAACAATTGTATGGCAAAGGCTTAAATAAAAGAGTCAAGTGGTATGATTGTAGGGCTCCAGGAGGAGGATCAAAACCCTGTAACAGAATTCAAAATTCTCTGGGGGCTAAGACAAAGATCTTTTCTGGAAGGCCCATATTTACTTGGTTTTTAAAACAAAGGAAGGGAATACCGAAGAAAGGCAGGAACTCTCAAAGACTTCTCCAAGCAAGACATTATGTTAATTTAGGAGAACTATGTTATCTCCAGGAAGGTCTCCACCCAGGAGTGAGATGCCTGCAGCTACAGCCTTTATCTAGGTAATTGAGGTTGGAGCCAGGTGTGGCCTTAGCTGTGGCCACAGCTTAGTTTAGCTGTGGCCTTGTCTTGTCCTTAGATGCATCCTGGCTTCACCCACCACTATAGGCCTCAATCGGGAAAAGTGACTCACAAAGGTTCACTTACTATGAGTCCGCTGCCCATCTCCAGATGGGGGGTGTCTAAGCCTTGGAAAGACTCACAAATAAACATGGAAAGCCAGTTGGTTAATTTACATCCTGCTCAGAGCTGCTACAAGGAGGTTTCCATCACTAGCACTCAGGAGGCTGAGGCGGGAGGATTGCTGCAAGTTTGAGGCCAGTCTGAACTACACAGGGAGACCCTGTCTCAAAACAAACAAACAAACAAACAAACAAATGCCAACCCCATTCAGCCTTTGTTTACCTTACCTGCCATCAGGTAAGGTAAACATTGTGTTGTGTTGCTCAGCGGCTACTCTGTAACCTGCACTCCTGTGTTTATCCCAGCATTATCAAGTTGATCTAAATATGTTTTACAGTTTGGATCACAAATGTCTCCTAAAAGCTTGTGTGTTGAAGACTCGGTGTCCGGATGTTCTGCCTTGCCTTGGATGCAAAACAATGGAACCATTCCACCTGGGACTGAAGCCCTGAAGCTGTGAGGCAGAATAACCCTCCTTATAAATTGTTGACCTTAGGTATTTTGTCGCAGAACACAGGGGACTTTTAGGACAGTGAAAAGCCTCTATGGTACAACAGAAACTCTCATTCATTGCCGGCCTGAGAACTCTCTCATTCTAATGCAAAATGTCACAGTCACTTTGGGTCATAGTGCGGCAGTTGACACAATTAAACACACAGCACAGCAATCACACTTCTGATGCTTATCCAAGAACAGGAAACATGTCCACAAAAGCCTCCGCGTAGATGTTCACAGCAACTTTGGTCATGATTGTCAAAACATGAAGACAACCAAGCTGTCCCTCAGTAAGTGAGTGGATGCATAAGCGGTGGTAATCCAGACAGTGGCATATGATACGATGCCAAAAAGAAATTAGCTATCAAACCTAAAAGGAAGTGGAAGAACCCTAAGTGCATTTTATTTGATGAAAGAAGCCAGCCTGAAAAGACTTCAGACTGCATGATTACACTTATACGACTTTCTGGAGAAAGCAAAATTAGAGATACTATAAAAAATCAGTGGTTACCAATTTTACCAGGGAAGGTGAGTGCTCAGAGCCCAGAGGAGGTTAGGGCAGGGAAAGAACTCTGTACACTTCTTCAGTCATGGGGACATGTCATTAAGCATCTGTCTAAACCCACAGAAAGTACATCAACGGTGAATGCTTATGTTCCTAATAGCATTTGTTTAGGAAGTTTATCTCTATAGATACCATACCAAATCTGAGAATTGTAAAAATATGTATTTGTGAAAATAACAGTAAGAAGCTGGGCATGGTGGCACACATCTGTAATCCCAGCACTCGGGAGACTGAGGCATGAGGATTGCCATGAGTCCAAATCCAACCTGGGCTACATAGTGAGTTCAAGGCCAGCCTGAACTACCTAGCAAGACTCTGTCTCAAAAAACCTAAGTAAATAAATAATAATAAAATAAATAAAATAATAATACGAATCCATTGCCAGGTGCATTGGTGTATACCTATAATCCTAGGAGGGTTGCTGTGAGTTTGAGGCCAGCCCAGGCTACATAGTGAGACCCTGTCTCAAAAAAATGAAAAAGAAAAAAAAACCAAACTCATTATATATTGACATAAAAGCACATGTTTTATTAGAAATAATTTTAATAATGTACAAAACACTTTATATTTTAAAAAATCTTCTTACTGTGACATCTAACAAAAGATAGCCAGATCTTTATATCAAATTTTGAATTCAATTTGTTGTGATATGTTTGGTAAATGTCTATAAAGATAATCCAATCTCACTCACATATGGAACTAGAAAAGGGAGGGATATTTCAACAGCTTTTCCAGATTGTAGTGGGTTGTAAGGTTAGTTGCAAGGCAGAACCCAAAATCACATGAATAAACTTTAATGCACTGTTAAATTAAAGCCCATTGGTGTGCCTTGCAGTTTGAGCGCATAATTTTGTAATCATCAGATTGACACGAGCACTCTCGCCCAGCATGTGATGACCACATATCGCCCACATGAAGCCCAGGAGGCAGAGGGACCAGAGGTGGCTCCACAACTCGGAGCACTGACATCAGTACTCTCGAGACTTCTGGGTCCTGACAATGCGCTGAAGATTACAGGCACTTGGTTACATAGATTTAGACTGAATTATCTCCTTTAACTGAAGTAACCCTTTCAAGATGTACAAATGTTATAAAATTGGACCTTCAAAGGAACCTTGGATCAAAGGTGGATACTCATACAGCAACCACAAGCAAACGGAAATGGCACATCTCCTGCCAACTTACAAGGTGAGAGACAGCAATCATCAAATAATCAGGCCCGACAGGAAGTCATCCAAAAAGACTTGAAATTATCAAGAGGATGATTGGAGATGTAATATTTATTCCCACTATCATTAACCACCAACATCACCCCAGTATACAACGGAGCCCTAAGAGAGCAGGGATGACAGTGTAAGCAAAGCATTAGCCCTGTGTGTGTGTGTGTGTGTGTGTGTGTGTGTGTGTGTACATGAGTTTGGAAAGGAGGAATTGGAGTGATTCATTTTTTGTAAAGAAAGTCCAAAATAGTCTTTGCTGCCAATAGGAAAATATAAATTTTTCAGTCTTGATAGTATCTCGCCAAAGTGTACACAAGGCGTTCAGATTGTTCTCCCAAGTTACTGAGCAATTCTTGACCTTATTTCCAAGAAAACGTCTTAGTTCTAAAAAACTAGAAATAGTGAATAGCAGTCGTTGCTGGGGTATTCTGAGTATCCTGCATCTGATTCGGCAGTGAAGGCTGTACTTGGCTTTCAAAATTTATTCCAATATTGAACATTTTTTTGTTGGTTTGTTTTTTTTTGGCACCAGGGATCAAACTCAGGACCTTGCCCTTGCCAGGCAGGTGCTTATGCCACTGAACTATATCCCCGGCCACAATCCTAATATTATATGTTCAATAATCTACTTAGTATGCAAAGTTGAGGACATACTTTATATTAGGTATGCAGTTGCTTATCACTATCCAAGACAGACTGTGAGCAGAAGGTGACAGTGCTAGAGTCTACATCACTGCTATTTTGAAGAGCAACCCAGAGTTATCCGGATTATTATTATCTTCAGTCTCCTTTTACAAACGAGCAGAAAGTCATTCTGCTCCATTTCTTTAGAGTCCAAACCCAGAAAAAAAGAACCTGATGTATAAATTGCTTATGCAGGTGTTTCCAAGAACATGAAATCTCAGATCAAGAAATATCTTCACACCTTTCATATAAAATATTTTGTTGGTGATTGAACTGCTCAACTTACAGTTTAATATAAGGAGCCATCACCCACCTCCCGCTCCAGCCTGGCTCCAGCCTGGCAGCACAGGAATGATGGCTGCCTCCCCGCTCTCTCCTGGAACCTCATTCCTCAGTCTAGTATGACACAGACCACACAGGTCTGTACCGTGGCTGTGGCTCATATTGTGACACAAGTAACTAGATCAAGTTCTCCAGAGGGTGAACCTTTTCTCATTTTCCCCCTTGCATCTCCCAGAGTGGCTGACATCTGGTAAACTTCAGTGATTGTAAAACTCATGTTTTACTGAGTTATAGGTACCATTCTTGAGCTCCTTTGGATTTCAGAGGCTGTATACTGGGTGTGATGCTCCAGCCTTACTTCCAAGTAACCCCTAAGGCTGAGTTTTAAGGAGAGTCCAGAACAGCAGCAGGTTCTATATTGGGTGCAGGTCACTCTGCCTGGGAGTCAGGAGTATGGGCAACCAGAGCCAGTGCGACGACTCAGAAGTTTGAGGTAAATAAAGGGGCTGAGTAGGACTTAGACATCCCAATGAGAGAGTCACAGCTTAGTCCCAATGGGTTTTGAAGCAAATCTACACTTTAAGCTGATAGCAATTCTTTTGCAAAGAAGATCCTGGCTTGCCGCAAGGACTCTGTAACGTCTGAACATTTGATTGTTTGGATGATTGCTCAAGTAATCCATTCTAAGAAGGGGCCTGGGGCACAGGAAGTATCTGGGGGACTGCTCTTGGGAACAGCAACCTGTAAGAGAGTAAGACAGGACTGACTAGAGGAAGAAGTTGAACCATGAAGTAGTTGGAAGAGAGGTCTCGGCTGCTAGCACGGGGAGCTCTGGAATTGGGATGTACTCATAGGATTGTCCTGCCATGCAGATGAAAAGGCTCTGGTATTGCTGCAAACAAGTGTCAGGTGTGGGCTTCCCCTGAGAGAAGGCATGGCCTTTAGCAAAGCTATTTCCAAGGACTTTGGGGAATTTCCAGGGGAGGCTCAGCTGTGATGCTGCTCCTGCCAGCTGGAGTAATGAGGGTGGCAATCCTGGACTGGAGGATCTGAGCACAGTGCCACAGTATCCACTTCCCCCTGGGACTCTGAGTAACTATGCAGTTTGAGTTCCCACCACAATGTCAAGGTTCTGTGATTCACTGAGCTCTGAGGTTTAGTGAATGCAGAAACAATCTCCTGCCAAATGGATGTGGATCATCTGAGACTGGACTCAAGCAGGTCTGGAAGGATTGCATCAGTGTGCTCCACTCTCAGCTTAGTCTGTGCCCTGGTGAGGACCTCACAGTTCCCAGTTGATAGAGAAGGAGCTTCAGTCTAGTCTACAGGTGTGCCATGCCGGCTTTTACCAGAAGCAGATCCTGCTACATTACAGCCCCATTCAGACAGGGCACTGAAAAGTACCGTGATGAATTCCAGCCAGAAGACTGAACTCACCTAGTGGTCTAGTATAGATGGGAAAACGATAATCCAAGAAATGGATCAATACCATTTTGACCAGTAGTTGAGTTTGTTCTTGAAATGAACAAGACTGTGAAATTGGTGACTAAAAAAACCTGAGGCACAAGTAGGAGGAAAGACCTCTGATCTTATCACATCTCCCATCATTCAGAAGCCCAATGGTGTGAGTCAGCTTCCTGTTACTGTAACAAAATACCTGGGATAATAAACTTATAAAGAGGAAAGGTTATATTTGGTTCAGTTGAGGAAGTTTCAGTCAGTTAATGATTTTTTAAAAAGGCAATACAGCCAAGAAACACCAAATACTCTGATCATTCAGTACGCTGATCATGAAGATATTTTTCACCTAATAAAGTCCCACAACTGGTCAAGGTACTGGCTAAGAGCCAGAGCAACAACAACATGGCTGGTAGAATAACAAAGTAACACATTGTCACTCATAGCCTTGTGACCAGTTGCAGAAATGACAACTGAAGGATCTGTGCACATTTTCATTCGCACATCAACCACTGTTACCTGTTTTCCCTGGTATTTTGTATGAAGGCTGCTGCTAGTGCTTCATTTCACAAGCTCACTACATCATGAGAAATAACATCCACATTAGATGAGAGGGACTGAAATTCACACAGGGATGTTAGGCCTGAAGTGCATATGAGGACTGAAGGCTTTTTTCTCTATTTGGATGGGTAGGAGAAGGCAAAAAGCACCTTCATTGTAGATGTGCAGGGCTTCATGTCTGAAGCTGTTATGTATCTGTAGAGGGATGAGAAAGGACGTAAAGGGGTGGATTGTGCTGTCCTGTGTTGCTGGGGGCAGGGCTAGGGAAGGGTTACGGCGCTGACCACAGTCCTCTGAAGACAAGATAACACCACAGCTGAGGCAGCTGAGAAGGACACAGCCTCTTACTCCCTATTCCAGAGCAATATCTGCCAACCTAAGAGATAAAGAGAGTTTTCTCAATTAGCAAGATTTACTGCCTGAATGTCTTTGATCCTCTGTTTCACAAACCCTGCTCATTCTTGCAGGCTTTTGCCTCAGATGTGCCCTGTGCCTCCTGCACCCACCCCGAATAGTTAAGGACCCAATAAATATGGACAGTTCAGAGAAGACTTTGTCTTAGCTCCGAGAGAGTTCTGAATTCCCGGTCTCCCCACAAACCATATTTACATTGTCTTATGTAATCCTTTTCCATGCATGCATCTCTAAGCTCTGGAGCCTGACCAGCTCCTAATACTGCATCTGCTTCCACGGGACCTGTTCCTTTCAGATCTACCTCCTTCAGGTCCCCTTCCTCTGCTCTGCTCTCTGCCTCAAGGAAGCTCATCTCTAAAGACTCCATTTCCCAATTTCCTGGATGAATTCGATTAATGGGAGGCTCTGGAGAGGGGTTTCCAGGTGGGAGGCAGGGACAGTGCCTTTGATGCCACTGAAAGCATACTCTTGCATACATAGTCAAATAGCTGAGCTTCCTGCATGGGTCTCCCTCCATCAGGAAAGACCTGCCAGGACTCTGGCTCTCACCAGCAGACCCCGCCCCTGGGCTAAGATGACACCATCCCCTCTCCTTTCACCTGATGGTGCCCATGCATTCTTGCTGTTCTTAATCTTTGGGCTATTTCTTTCCCCCTATTTTATTTCCTAGCTTTACCAATACCTTCATAATCAAGTCCCTATATTAAATTCCTTCCATTTGAAATAACATTCATGTAGTTTCTATTTCTTAATGACATTCTTTTTTTTTTAATTTTATTTTAAAGACAAAAGAATGGAGACGTATGAACCAGAAAAGCCATAAACAATACAGAAAATACAAAGTTATACAGAATATAGTAGGGAATTAGAACTGGATGTTGTATTACATAGTTATCTTCACATTAGTTAACACAAAAACATTAAAGGAAATACCAAATTATAGATAAGATAGTAGGGAATTTGCACTGG